>CANNZV010000458.1:0-281711 GCA_947561585.1 Caprella mutica | reverse complement strand
CACTAACACTCTCTGTATACACTAACACTGTAACACACTCTCTGTATACACTAACACTGTAACACACTCTCTGTATACACTAACACTGTTACACACTCTCTGTACACACTAACACTGTTACACACTCTCTGTATACACTAACACTGTTACACACTCTCTGTACACACTAACACTGTAACACACTCTCTGTATACACTAACACTGTTACACACTCTCTGTATACACTAACACTGTTACACACTCTCACTGTTACACACTCTCTGTGTACACTAACACTGTTACACACTCTCACTGTTACACACTCTCTGTGTACACTAACACTGTAACACACTCTCTGTACACACTAACACTGTTACACACTCTCACTGTTACACACTCTCTGTGTACACTAACACTGTAACACACTCTCTGTACACACTAACACTGTTACACACTCTCACTGTTACACACTCTCTGTGTACACTAACACTGTAACACACTCTCTGTGTACACTAACACTGTAACACACTCTCTGTGTACACTAACACTGTAACACACTCTCTGTACACACTAACACTGTTACACACTCTCACTGTTACACACTCTCTGTGTACACTAACACTGTAACACACTCTCTGTGTACACTAACACTGTAACACACTCTCTGTACACACTAACACTGTAACACACTCTCTGTGTACACTAACACTGTAACACACTCTCACTGTTACACACTCTCTGTGAACACTAACACTGTAACACACTCTCTGTGTACACTAACACTGTAACACACTCTCTGTACACACTAACACTGTTACACACTCTCACTGTTACACACTCTCTGTGTACACTAACACTGTAACACACTCTCTGTGTACACTAACACTGTAACACACTCTCTGTACACACTAACACTGTAACACACTCTCTGTGTACACTAACACTGTAACACACTCTCTGTACACACTAACACTGTTACACACTCTCACTGTTACACACTCTCTGTGTACACTAACACTGTAACACACTCTCTGTACACACTAACACTGTAACACACTCTCTGTGTACACTAACACTGTAACACACTCTCACTGTTACACACTCTCTGTGTACACTAACACTGTAACACACTCTCTGTGTACACTAACACTGTAACACACTCTCTGTACACACTAACACTGTTACACACTCTCACTGTTACACACTCTCTGTGTACACTAACACTGTAACACACTCTCTGTGTACACCTGAGATTTCCTGAGATGAAGTTCCAACTGGTCCATCCGCCAGTCGAGGCCACGCTGATGCGCCACCCGTTCATGTCTGATGGTGAAGCTCTTTTTCAGTCACAATCACAATCACTTTATCAGTGTAGCTTCACAGTTCACAGTGCTCTGCACTGATCCACAATACTGTTGCTGACAGCCACTTGGTAATAATGAGGCAATATTGGTTTGTCCGGAATTCTCTCCAAGAAGCAATCCAACTTCCTCTTGAAACCCTCCAATTCGTGTCCAGGCTCTCTCAAATCCTTTGGAAGACAATTAAATAATCGAGGACCTCCAACAAACATAGAGGCCTCTTTCAGTGTTTGAATTCTTGCCATGGATCTATTATTAATGGCTGGCACACGGCAGAGTCTTCCCCTCCTGTCACTAGCCGAACGGCCTGCAGATATGCAGGCTAGCTGCGAATATACTGAATAAGCAGTGGCGGACCGTACTGTCCGGTAATGATAGCAGTCGTGAGTCCACGGGGATACGTTATCCGGCATAGCGGCCGTTAAGCGTGAGGCCCTGGCTGTAATGGCTGGGTGTCCTAAGAGAGGACAAACTCTGACAAAAAGCGCCTGCTGCCTTGTAGGGCCCACCTATTATTGGAAAGGCTAGGAGAAGGAAACTCTGACTTAACACCGCCTGCTGCCTTGTAGGTCCCACCAATTGAGGAAAGGCTAGGAGAAGGAAAACTCCGATATAAAACCACCCCTAGCCCTGTAAGTCTCACAAATCTAAAGAGGAAGGCTAAGAGAAGGTAACTCTGATTTTAAATCCTTATAACGACCCTGCAAACTCCTTGATCTGAACTGAATATTGATTTGATACTATCGTTATCGAGCTAAACCAGTGGAAAAGAACGGGGGCAGAGGCATATTGCCTCCCCCTCAAGGTAAGAGGTCTTGCCTTGGGGGGAAACCGTCGTTTTGACCGCTGCGGAGGCAACCCTCACTCCTATACTCCCTGAGGTGGGTCTCTGTACTTATGAGACCCATATACCTTGCCCTGGTTGCCGTCCGTGGTGGCGGGGGAGATAGTAGTGTTGGAAAATCTAAATATTCTATGGAAAACTCACACCCCTGTGGCTTGGGAGAGCCCCAATCTCCCACCCTTGCCGATGCACAACAACCCTGTGCAGGTGCTCAGACAGTGAGCACCAGAAGATCTGGTAGTCAGGCTACTAGATCAGGAGTGAGAGGGAAAAAGGCAGGAGTCCGTGACGTCCCACCTGGACCCCAGAGGGGGAAAAACGGACCTGGTGCCCTGAAACATGAATGTTTCAGGTGCAAAAAGAAGAAGTGGTCAATTGACTTCAAGGAGGGAAAGGCAGCGGATCTCACGAGGCTGAGCGTGTGCCTCTTTTGCGAGCTCTTTCTCAAAATTGAGAGTCAGGCCGCAAAACTCGTGAAGTACGAGAAGGTCATTTCTGACCTCCGTAAAAGTTTAGACCGAAAAGAGGTACAACATGCCGAGGAACTTAGAAACCTCAGAGAGAAGCTGGGTGAGAGTCGGGTATCTGTTCCTAGCACCGCCACCAGCACTCTTAAATCGCTACTTGTCCCCCTGGAATGTCGGTTTGACATCCAGGAGTCCACAATGGACATTATAGAAATCAGACTGGCGTCCCTGGAGGCTAAGAGGTCGAAGGATGACTCTGAGAGGCAGTCTTACCGGAGCGTCCTATTGAGGGATCCTGTCCCCCGGATACCACCCACTTCTGTAGTGGCTATGGAAGTTACCTCAGGAGCCAGAGATTTAAACGGCAATGTAGGCAGAAGCATTGCCAAAAGTGTTAGGACAAAAAGCCGTCCTGACACAGAGAGGAGGAAGAGCGAAACGAAGCTGCAAGGTAGAGCTACGGTTCCACCAGAGAGGGAAACCGTGAACCTCCTGGTGGGTGACTCCCTCGTAGGGAGGCAAACCGGCCTACGCTACAAGCAGCTTCGTCGCGAGAACAGAGTACTGAGTTTCCCTGGTGCCAAGATAGGCAGGATCGTCCAGGAGATCCAAAAACTGAACATAGACAGAAACAGTACTCTGATTGTCTCAGTCGGAGGAAATGACCTGTTCCTGAATTCACGGAGAAGTGGTCCTATTGAAAATATAGTCAAGGACTTTAATAGGCTACTCAGTGCAGTTAAGTCCAAGGTCAACAGAGGTATCGTTGTGGGGCTTTTGCCTAGGAGGAAAGCCACTAATGAGCATTATGGTAGAGCTCAGGCGATAAATGGTCGACTGAGTAACCTATGTCGGACCTACAGCCTCAAGTATGTTGACCTCTGGCATCTCTTTTTCGGAAGAAATGATCTCTACTGGAAGGACGGGATACACTTCAGTGGACGAGGCAGCAATTTATTTGCCGAACAGCTGGCTGTGAAGCTGTTCAAGCCTCACAAACCACTGAAGGAGGACCTTAATCATAAGAAGAGAAAGAGAGGACGCGGCAGGAGATCGGCGAAGGCATGTGCAGCACAGCCTCGACAGGAGGAACTGCAAGCAGAAACGGCTCCTTCAACCTCTACAGCTGGCACTGGAGATGGCCCCACCTTCAGATGTGAGGAATCTGTGCCAGGTAATGCCAAAAGAGCGCGCAGCCAGACAGTAAGCCCTGAGGGCGTTTTGAAGAAACGATCCAGGCAATCTGACCCCTCTTTCCCAGATTCCCCTGACCCCACCCCAGATTCCCTTGACCCCACCCCAGATTCCCTTGACCCCACCCCAGATTCCCTTGACCCCACCCCAGATCCCCCTGACCCCACCCCAGATCCCTATGAGCCCACCCCACATCCCCATGACCCCACCCCACATCCCCATGACCCCACCCCACATCCCCATGACCCCACCCCACATCCCCATGACCCCACCCCACATCCCCATGACCCCACCCCACATCCCCATCACCCCACCCCACATCACCCTGACCCCACCCCAGATCCCCCTGACCCCACCCCAGATCCCCCTGAGCCGACCCCGGACCCTGATGACTCTGGCGACGGCTCAGGTTATGAAGACTGCGCCGATGAAAACCAGGGAAACGGGCTAGGACTCGGAGGTCGGTGAGGGACCTCCGAATGATACTCTTCAATGCTCGGTCTATCAGGAATAAGCTGCAGGAGTTTAGATGTATGGTGGCTGTTGAATGTCTCGACATCATCTGCATCACTGAGACCTGGCTGGACACTGAGAAACGAGATTTTGAGGGAGAGTATCACCTGCCCGGGTATAAAATGTTCCACAGGGATCGTGGCAACAGAGCAGGTGGAGGAGTGATGATCTATGTTCGCTGTCACATTGACGCGGTCCTCATACCCATCGACTCACCGTATGAGTTACTAGGGATAGAGGTCCGAGCGGAAGTCACACTCAACCTTTACTTGCTCTACAGACCACCCCACCAGACGAGAGACCACGACCGAGATCTCTACGCTGCTCTCACTAACCTTCTGCAGGATGAAACGGCCATTGTGTTGGGAGATTTCAACTGCAGAGTGGATTGGAGCACAAGAGTCTCGGATGGAGAGGGAGGTAGGTTGATCGAATTTTCGAACGACAACTTCCTCTCCCAGATGGTAAGAACTCCCACTAGAGGCGAAAATGCACTGGACCTCATATTCACTACCGACGAAGATCTGGTTTCTCAGGTCTCGGTTGGTGAATGTCTGGGTACCAGTGACCATAATGCCGTTTCTTTTAGAGTGGGAGTCAAAGTGGAACAAGAGAAGATCTCTCATAGAAATATGCTAAATCTGAGAAGAGCTGATTACGACAGTTTCACAAGTGATCTGCAGGCATTACGTCCTCAACTTCCAGCTTCACCTGATCAGATGTGGCGGGGCTTTAAGGCAAACTACATCTCGATCCAGGACCGATGCATACCTAGGAAAAGGGTAGGTGGTTCCATGAAGGTTCGTCCTAAATGGTTCCATAACGAGCTTGGCAGAGAGATAAAGAGAAGGAAACGACTCTACGTCTCATTCAAGACTCACTCTTCACCGGAAACTGAGAGACTTCTCACAGACCAACGGAGATTGGTCAAAAGAATGGTGCGGCAAGCTAAAGTAGCGGAGGAACACAGGGTTGCATTGGCCTGTAAGGGCAACCCTAAGGAGTTCTTCGCTTATGTCAATAGCAGGAAGCCCACCAGAAGCTCCATCGGACCAATCAGGACAACCCATGGTATGTTGGCAACTTCGGATGCCGACATCGTCGCCGAACTCAACAGTTATTTCGTCAGTGTCTTCACCAGGGAGGATGCGCTTGGCACCCCTGACCCCGTAGTCTACTACGAGGGACGAATGCCACTGACTGAGATTGTTTGTACTGTTGAGGAGGTAGTAGACAAACTTGGCAAGCTGGACCCTAACAAGGCAGCTGGTCCTGATGGATTCTTACCGACAGTGATGAAGAACGTGAAGGATGGTTTGGCGGCACATCTGCAACAGATCTTCAATGTCTCTTTGGAGTCGGGCGAGGTCGCCGACGACATGAGGATCGCGGATGTGACCCCAATCTTCAAGACAGGTGAGACCACTAACAGTAGTAACTACAGACCGATTAGTTTAACATCGGTTCCTGGAAAGCTGCTAGAATCCATCATCAAGGATAGGATTGTGGATCACCTGGAAGAACACCAGCTCATAGGAAAGAGTCAGCATGGCTTTCTTCGCGGGAAGTCATGCCTGACAAACTTACTAGAGTTCTTCTACTACGTTCTTCAGGAGCATGACAAATCCAAAGCTGTTGACATCGTCTACCTTGATTTCAAGAAGGCATTTGACAAGGTACCTCACAAGAGGTTAATGGCGAAAATAGCAGCTATTGGTGTGGGTGGTCGAGTTCTACAATGGATCAGGTCATGGCTAAATAACAGACGACAAAGAGTGGTGGTCAATGGCGTGGCCTCTGTGTGGAGCTCCGTAACCAGCGGGGTTCCCCAGGGCTCAGTCCTTGGTCCTCTGCTCTTTATTATTTACATAAATGACCTTGACGTAGGACTCGTCAGTAGGGTATCCAAGTTTGCTGATGACACAAAGATTGGCATCAACGCTGCAAGTCCAGAGGCCATCGGACAACTCCAACTTGATCTTTTCAAGATCGGAGAATGGTCGGAAAAGTGGCAGATGCCCTTCAATGTGGACAAGTGTAGAGTACTTCATGCTGGTCGTAGGAACGCTGAAGCTTTCTACACGCTACTTGGAGCCCAAATAGGACCCACTGATGTACAGAAGGATCTTGGAGTTATGATCACCAGGGATCTCAAGTTCTCTCGACAGTGCCTGGAAGCTGAGAAGAGAGCAAACAAGATCCTAGGGTACATCAAGAGGCAATTCAGATACAGAAACAGAGAGACAGTCCTCACCCTGTACAACTCTCTTGTAAGACCTCTTTTGGAGTTTGCGGTCCAGTTCTGGTCACCCACGTTGCGAGCAGATGTCCAGCGGTTGGAACGGGTGCAAGCGAGGGCGACTAAACTTGTACCTGAAATCCGATCCAAGGGATACGCACGTCGGTTAGAAGACCTGGGCCTCTTCACGCTTGAGCAGCGACGTTTGAGGGGTCAACTCATCGAGACTTTTAAGATCCTTCGAGGGATAAGTCGAGTTGATCCCGAAGACTACTTTTCGCTGTGTGTGAACCCCACCCGCAACCACGGGTGGAAGGTGGTTCCGCCTCGGTTCACCACTGCTCAGCTGGAGAACTTCATGCTGGTAAAGATCTGTAATGTCTGGAACAGACTGCCAGAAAATGTTGTCAGCAGCCTGACTGTTGACACATTCAAAAGGCGACTTGACAGGATACTCAGTGAGCTGGCTTACTGAGCTGTCAAGCGCCTCCATGACTTGACCTCGGAGTTGAGATGAGAGTCTTAGCTATCTTTTCTGGTAGCACTCTTACTTCAACTCCAACCAACCAATTAAGAGAAAACCTGGCGCCTTTCCGTGGCTAGAGAGATCAGGTCACACCCTGCGTTCTGTCACCGTCTCAGGGACTGCCTTTGGGCGGCCCCTGTGAAGGTGGCAGTGATTGGCGGGTTTGACTGACCAAGTCCAGGATAAAACTTGGAGCTAATGATTGTACCCAAACTTTGCTCCTACGCCTGATGGAGGTTCTTTCTTTGTCAGGTTTAGGAGTACGGTTTGGAGTGCTTAGGTTCCAAGTGGGAAGTGATGGAGAGAGATTCACCTTGTTCCGTTGTTAACCCAACGTCGAGCGCACAGCTGGCTGTGCACAGGGGCCATCCTTGGATGGGCATATTGTGCCTTTTGATGGTCCCTTTATCCTTGTGACTCCTTGTGACTATCATAGGTTGTTATTTTGCTTGGCAGGTGAATATTTGGAACCAAACCCTCAACAATTTTCCAAACATATATTATTCTGTACCTCTCTCTACGCCTTTCCAATGAGTAGAGCTTTAAATCTCTCAACCTCTCCCAGTAATCTCTCTCCGCAAACCCAGAGATCCTGTAGGTGAAAGTGCGCTGGACACTCTCCAGCTTACGTATCAATCCTATTGCCTTAGGAGACCACAGCTGACAACAGTATTCCAATAACGGAAGGACCATACTCTTGAATAAAGTTAGCATAAGGTCCCTGAATACGATTTCAGTTCATTTATTGCCTCCTGTAACGACTCAGGGGAGAAATCAAAGTCACTCAGTATATCTCGCTCAGGCTGCTCAACTTCCTCCAAGAGCAAGTCGATGTCTGCCGATCTCGGCCTACTGAACACTCCCATATACTGATGATTCAGAATTTCACTCTTTTCTTTAGCCTCGTGTACTAGTTGCCCCTCTCTATTTAAAGGCCCAATCATCGACTTGATAGTTGATTTGTTTTTAACATATTTATAGAAATACTTTGGATTTTTCTTTATGGCTTCCACTGCATTTCTCTCCTCACTCATACTCTCCACCCTTCGAGACAGAACAAGATCTTCCTCTAAAGTTATCAAATTTTCTGCTATAGTCAGTCGTGCTCTGCCCTCAGTGGTTTCCCTCAACTTCCTTCTCAATTTAGCTCTCTTTCTCATTATAATTTTTCGGTCTCTCGGAATTCCACTTTGTCCATTTCGAATATTTTTCCGAGGCACATATTTTTCACATATATGTAGCATTACATCACAAATTGAGTCATAAAATTCATCCACAGATTTCCCCTCCATTCTCTGGTTCCAATTTGTGTTTCTCAATGACTCTCTAACACACTCCCACGAAATTTTCTTGCTGAAAAAATTAAGCTTGGAGAAACCAGAGTCTTCTATCAAATCACTGTTAACAATAGGCACGGATAACATATTTGTCATAGCTATCAACAACTTATGATCGGACATCACAGTATCTTCACAGTCTATCCTCACCATTAGGTCTTCATTATTCGTAAAAACCAGATCGAGTATATTATTTCCTCTTGTAGCCTCCGTTACCTCCTGATTAAGACAATAATTTTCCACAAATCCAAAGAGATATCTTGCTTGCTGTCTCGTTGCCTCAGTTCCACCAGTCAATTCCATTGATCCCCAACAAACAACAGGTAAATTAAAATCTCCCGTGATGACTATAGTAGGCATAGGATCACCAAGCCTATCAATCTCCATTTTAATCATATCTATCCCATTTTTAAAATTAATGGTTTCGCATGCAGGGGGTCTATGCGAAACACTAACACTGTAACACACTCTCTGTACACACTAACACTGTTACACACTCTCTGTGTACACTAACACTGTAACACACTCTCTGTACACACTAACACTGTTACACACTCTCACTGTAACACACTCTCTGTACACACTAACACTGTTACACACTCTCACTGTTACACACTCTCTGTGTACACTAACACTGTAACACACTCTCTGTGTACACTAACACTGTAACACACTCTCTGTACACACTAACACTGTTACACACTCTCTGTGTACACTAACACTGTAACACACTCTCTGTACACACTAACACTGTTACACACTCTCACTGTTACACACTCTCTGTGTACACTAACACTGTAACACACTCTCTGTGTACACTAACACTGTAACACACTCTCTGTACACACTAACACTGTAACACACTCTCTGTGTACACTAACACTGTAACACACTCTCTGTGTACACTAACACTGTAACACACTCTCTGTGTACACTAACACTGTTACACACTCTCACTGTTACACAATCTCTGTGTACACTAACACTGTAACACACTCTCTGTGTACACTAGCACTGTAACACACTCTCTGTACACACTAACACTGTAACACACTCTCTGTGTACACTAACACTGTAACACACTCTCTGTGTACACTAACACTGTAACACACTCTCTGTGTACACTAACACTGTAACACACTCTCTGTGTACACTAACACTGTAACACACTAACACTGTAACACACTAACACTGTAACACACTAACACTGTAACACACTAACACTGTAACACACTAACACTGTAACACACTCACACTGTTACACACTCTCTGTGTACACTAACACTGTAACACACTCTCTGTGTACACTAACACTGTAACACACTCTCTGTGTACACTAACACTGTAACACACTCTCTGTGTACACTAACACTGTAACACACTCTCTGTGTACACTAACACTGTAACACACTCTCTGTGTACACTAACACTGTAAGACACTCTCTGTACACACTAACACTGTAACACACTCTCTGTACACACTAACACTGTAACACACTCTCTGTACACACTAACACTGTAACACACTCACACTGTTACACACTCTCTGTATACACTAACACTGTAACACACTCTCTGTACACACTAGCACTGTAACACACTCACACTGTTACACACTCTCTGTATACACTAGCACTGAGATTTCCTGAGATGAAGTTCCAACTGGTCCATCCGCCAGTCGAGGCCACGCTGATGCGCCACCCGTTCATGTCTGATGGTGAAGCTCTTTTTCAGTCACAATCACAATCACTTTATCAGTGTAGCTTCACAGTTCACAGTGCTCTGCACTGATCCACAATACTGTTGCTGACAGCCACTTGGTAATAATGAGGCAATATTGGTTTGTCCGGAATTCTCTCCAATAAGCAATCCAACTTCCTCTTGAAACCCTCCAATTCGTGTCCAGGCTCTCTCAAATCCTTTGGAAGACAATTAAATAATCGAGGACCTCCAACAAACATAGAGGCCTCTTTCAGTGTTTGAATTCTTGCCATGGATCTATTATTAATGGCTGGCACACGGCAGAGTCTTCCCCTCCTGTCACTATCATAGGTTGTTATTTTGCTTGGCAGGTGAATATTTGGAAACAAACCCTCAACAATTTTCCAAACATATATTATTCTGTACCTCTCTCTACGCCTTTCCAATGAGTAGAGCTTTAAATCTCTCAACCTCTCCCAGTAATCTCTCTCCGCAAACCCAGAGATCCTGTAGGTGAAAGTGCGCTGGACACTCTCCAGCTTACGTATCAATCCTATTGCCTTAGGAGACCACAGCTGACAACAGTATTCCAATAACGGAAGGACCATACTCTTGAATAAAGTTAGCATAAGGTCCCTGTCTCTCGTCCTAAAAGACCTCAAAATCCAAGCCACTTGCTGTCTACTTTTCTTCACCACTGCATCTATATGATCGCTAAAAGTTGAATCATCCTGCATTAGAATACCAAGGTCTCTCACCACCGGTTTCCTCTCAATTTGCGTACCGTCTGTAGTGATGTAATGGCGATTTTCTATTACATCCTGCCTTGGCGAATAGGTTACGAGCTCAAACTTCTCGCCATTGAATCTCATATTATTTTCCGTGGCCCACTCATATACTCTCCGCAAATCTTTCCTTAAAAGCTCCACATCCTCGTCTTGACCGATATATTTCATCAATCTTGTATCGTCAGCGAAGGACGTAACGATCGTATTTGTGACCTTTTCATCAATATCTTGGATATGGATTAGAAACAAAACAGGTCCGAGCACTGATCCCTGTGGAACGCCACTAACCACATCTGTGAGCCCCGATTTAGCTCCCTCCACCACTACTAGTTGTTTTCGTCCAACTAAGAAAGCCCTCAACCAACACAACAGCTTTCCATCCAGTCCAGTTGCCTTTAACTTCCTCAGAAGCACAGTATGGTCAACTTTATCGAAGGCCTTAGCAAAGTCGAGATAGACCACATCCACAGACAGCCCACTCTCCAAGGCTTCGAGGATGCACTCTCGGTGTTCCAACAATTGTGACACGCAGGACCGTCCCTGTCTGAATCCATGTTGTCCCGGATTGAATAGTACAGCTCTATTCAGATACCCCACAATTTCACTCCCTACAACCTTCTCAAACACTTTACTAATGTGAGAAGTCAGGGCAACAGGTCTATAATTTTTAGGTTGTGTTTTGTCCCCTCCTTTGTAAATTGGAGGGGACACACTCACACTGTTACACACTCTCTGTATACACTAACACTGTAACTCCTCTTTCAGTTCTTTGGATAAGATCATCACGACTGGTTACAAGGCACTCCAGTTGGAGTACTACTTCACTTGTGGTCCTGATGAAGTCAAGGCCTGGACCATTCAGAAAGGTGAACCTTTTTTACTTCCTTTTATCAACTAACAGACCTACATTATTGTGACACATTCTAGAAACTATGCATCTTAATATAACAGAGATTGACGTTTACACCGATAGATGGCTTAATTTTTTTAATGTAATAAGCTACTGTCTTTTTAAAAAAGTCATTATTATTCTATTATTGATTTTCCCAAATCAGTTTGTTCAGATATAGCTACAGGGCCATATAGGTAATGAGAAATTGAAAACTGCTTCTGAAAGACATTTTTAAGGTTAAGGTCACATTCTCCTTCTTCAGTATCACCTCTTCATTTCCCTCTCTGTTCACAGGTACCAAAGCTCCTCAGGCGGCAGGTAAAATTCACACTGATTTCGAGAAAGGTTTCGTGATGGCTGAGGTGCAAAAGTTTGCAGATTTTAAGGAAGAGGGAAGTGAGGCAGCGTGCAAGGTGAGTGATTAATAAGTGTTGTGACAATATGCTTTTAAAATACTAGATCCCGAAAATATTATAGACTGATTGAATTAAAGAGTATTTAATGGTTCTACACCAGCGGTATATAGTATTAGATACAATTTCATTTCGTTTATGATATTCTTAGGATCTATCATCTTAAACGCATATTGTCACAACCCTAGAGATTACAGTTAGAGGCCAGAGGGTTACGTTAAAGATTAGGTTCCTACACATTCCTAAGTCAAATCTAAAACTTTTTCAACTCGAAAGGCTGGTCGCACACCAATAGAAGGATTGCAAGATTGAACTGGGCAAAACGGTTATAGTATTTAGTGCGCACACTGAAAATGAGTCCGAAGAGATAGAAAGATTGTCAAAGATAGAACTCGTCTGTCTGATTATTTCTCGCCAATCTTTCTTCAAGTTGAGTTCTTTAAAGTTCAAGTGTGATGTCAGATTTCACACGAGTTAGTATTACATCAGGCACGCTCCGCTATGAATGTGAAACTCCTGAAATGAAGTATCACAAGCTAAATACTCTCTTTTGATGTAAGCGGGTACTATCTTGCAATCTTTATCGATATCTTAATTCAATGTTTTTAGTGTACCATTGGCGTCATTTTGTACCAATTGGTACTCCTTATCTAACTGTTTCTTTTGACACTCAGGCTGCAGGAAAGTACCACCAGAGAGGTCGAAACTACGTTGTAGAAGATGGAGACATCATTTTCTTCAAGTTCAACACTGGAGGCCTTAAGAAGAAGTAAGCTACTGAACCTTTTGAGTAACACATACCTACGACCTTCTATTTTCATTTACCTACTAATTTATAAATAATATAAAGATATATTTGAAAAGAATGTAGCTAGCTATTTGAAAAAAAAATACCCTACTTAATTTATTTGAACGAAACACTTTTATTATAATGTTCAATAAGACTCAGCAGTTGTGTAAGTCATACACAGGGGTTGTAATAAATAGTACCCCCTTTAGCCTTCAATACGTCTCTGAATCGAATCACAAAGCTTTCTTATTCTGAATTCCATGTGTTTCAGCTCAGTTTGATCATTTATGCTCTTCATACCAATTGTTAACGATGTGGGCAGTGTGGATCAGAGTATTTTGATGCTGTAACCAAACAAGAGTTAGCTACTGCCAAAAATGTTCAGGCAATTTTTTCAACGTGGAACCAGTCCGGGTTGAAAGCTTCTTCAGACTGCGCCCACACATGAACTTACTCCCAAAGTCGGAAAAAAGTAAAAGTGGGCTTATCACAGAATATTACTCTCTTCCACTGATACGGAAACCAGGTTTTGTAGTCCCGTCATTGCATCATCCACTTCTCAACGTTTAGAGAAGAATGCAGAGGTTTCCTGATGGCAGCTTTCCCATCGAGCTCACGCTGAGCAGTTTTACTCGAAACTGGGTTGCTTTATTCCCCTGGTTCTTCCTCTAAATGCGGTTTAATGATCGCTAATCTTGATCAAAACTTGGAAGGTGAGCCAGAGTTGCTCCGAATGTTGAAGATTTTCCCTGTTTTCGAATTGTGTCATCATCATCGACATGAAGCTCCTTCCATGTGAGCTCCAACAATTTGCTCTTTTTCAAATATCAGTTTTTTAATCTGCAATACAATGGAAAATATACAATTGTGTAGCAAGAACAACCTATTCACACTGAATATATACCAGCATAATGAAACTCGGATCGATATGCTGAATAAAATCAGATTTATACGATAAAGTGCTAAAAAAAAGATAGTGTTTCATGGGACAAAATTCTAATTATGTACCTGAACTATATTATTATTTGGATCTTTCCCATTTGACGGCCCTACAATAATACATAGGAAATAAATAATTTTCAACCCTCATATCTCAAAAACTATTAGTTTCTACAAAAAACGGTTTTGATTTTCGGATACTATGGACAAAAATACATGTAAAAAAAAATTAAATTATATTTGGTGGGGGTCGTCAAATGGGAAAGATCCCATTATTTTTCATTAACAAAAGTAATATTGAAAATTGACAGTTCACCAAAATTATCTTGCTGAACTGTGAACCTTATTTCAAAGTGTGGTTTATTTTCTGTGACTTGATTTAGCTCATAATTTATATTATCTAATTAAGTCAGTTTTATACACGATGTTGTTTAGTAGAAACCCGCCGCCCTCAGATAGCTAGCGAGCCCCGGGTATATCCGTCAAGGCACGTCCAGCGAGTGTATGTTGTGTGAAGCTAAAGTTCACTAAACAAAATTAAGTTTTCAAAAAATTTCTTGAGCGTGATTGATTTATTAGGGTGTCCGACCCTTTTGTTGCCAAACTTTAACATAAGGTTGCATTCGTCGAAATAAACACTTTTTATTCTGTGAAGGTATGGTCTAAAATGCTTAGTTAAAGAGTTACAAGGTTAGGAAAGTAGTATCTGTACCATTTAACATTATTTTTTTTAATGTTGCGATAAGAAAAAATATTTTTAACAGTAATTACTAGGAGCATAAGAAACATAATCTTAAATTAGGTTATATGTTTACAAAATGTGTTCCATTTGTTGCGATGCAAGCGTTCAAACGTTTGTCCCGCAAGGATTCGTGAAACTCCTGGTGTCTTTGCTCGCGTCCGCCAATCATTGGACAAAAGTTTGAACGGCTGCATCGCAACAAATGGGAGGCAGTTTGATTAATTAATTTATTAGGGGGTTTAACATCTGCTTCGGAACCAAATGGCCATATCACTGACGTCAAAAGGAAATTAAATACAAGAGACTGGAAGAAGCAGTCAGAGAGGAAAGTGGCTCCATGAACAAAGTCACTTACCACCGTCGGTGACAATGCTCATGGATGCAGAAAAGCTACTCCGTGAATACAGTCACTTACCAAGGAATGTGACGAAACGGGACACAAGCACCGGTGGCTGCACGAAAATGAAAATGAAGAGGTGATAGTAAATGAAGCCTATGAGTCTACCTAACACAAAATTCTAAGACCTCGTAGCTGAAGAGCATAACCCTAGCGCTATCCTCTAAAACTGCAAGTAGCGTTAAAAAAATGATAAACATGGTGAAAATGAAAAAAGACGATCCATAATCCAAATTACAATAGTTCGGGGCCCAAGGGACGCCACCCCCCTTCTCTTCCATTCACCACAGACAGCTTCAGGATAGAGCCCCTGGGGGCGAGGCAGTTTGAACACATTTTGCAAACATGTAACCTAATTTAAGATTAAGTTTCTTGTGCTCCTAATAATTACTGTTAAAAATGTTTGGTTTCTCATCGCAACATTATAAACAAATAATGTTAACTAATAATAATAAATGGTACAGACACTACTTTCCTAACCTTGTAACTCTTTACCTAAGCATTTTAGACCATACCTTCATAGAATAAAGTGTCGGACACCCTGTATTGTAAGAAAAACTCACCAAGTTTCAGTGTTAATTGAATATTTAAATAAGTTAATTGGTTCGTAAATTAAATGGTATTGATGAAAATTTTCATCTGTTTCTGCTAATAGGAAATAATGAACTTGGCGTATGGAGTCGGCATTGGGACCGAGAGGCTTAAAATCAATGTACCTAGAAAATAACCAACCTAAAATGATGTCAAAGTAAATAGTAACCGAATTAACATATAAAAATATGGATTGGAAAATAAAAAATATCAAAATACAGAATAAATAATAACCGAATTATAAAATCAAAGTACAATATAAACTAGATTATGTGGCTGCACTCACGGATGGAAGAGGAAAATGAAGAGGTGATGGTAAATGAAGCCTAAGAGTCTACCTAACACAAAATCTGAGACTTCGTAGTTGAAATGAATGACTCTATTCTCTGAAACTACGAATAGCGTTAAATATGATAAAAAAAATGAAGAAAAAAGACAATTTATAATCCAAATTGCAACAGTTCGGAGCTAATAATATCAAAGTACCAATTGAATAATAACTAATTAATATCAAATGTACTGATTGAATAATAACCAAATTAAAATATCAAATTTCTGATTGTATAATAGTGAAATTGAAAATAATATCAAGGCAAAAAATAAATGATAAAGTTTAAAATAATATAAAAGTACAGGATATTTGATTAAAAAAATGATCAAGTACAGAATAAATAGATAAAGAATATCAGAGGTCTAAGAATTTCCGAACGCTATCGATCTTTCTTTCCATTCGAGACAATCTGCTTAAGAGTCTCTAAAGAAAATCTACTTTGTGAGGACTGCAGAAAAATATAGGTATGGGAAAGAATTGAAACTTTAAATAAAATACAAACACCTCACTGCATGATTTCTCATAAACGGCACATAGAAAGTCTGCCATTTTCATAAACCAAACATTTTAAACCGTATTTGCTTACTTGAAATACAACTAAATATGTTTGAAAGTCAAATAATTAGGAGATTTCGAGTGATTTTCCACTATATTATCCAAAAAGTTTGTTATTAAACATCATCACCTGGTGTGAAAGACCGTTACACATCACCACCTGGTGTGAAAGACTGTTACACATCATCACCTGGTGTGAAAGACTGTTACACATCATCACCTGGTGTGAAAGACTGTTACACATCATCACCTGGTGTGAAAGACTGTTACACATCCTCACCTGGTGTGAAAGACTGTTACACATCATCACCTGGTGTGAAAGACCGTTACACATCATCACCTGGTGTGAAAGACCGTTACACATCATCACCTGGTGTGAAAGACTGTTGCACATCATCATCTGGTGTGAAAGACTGTTACACATCATCACCTGGTGTGAAAGACTGTTACACATCATCACCAGCAGGTGTGGAAGACTTACACATCTCAACCCTATTTTTTTGTTCTAACATGGCTCCGGGAAACAGATGGACGGACCTACGGGATTTTCGTTTAATCATCTCAAATCATAAGGACTATTATACTTATTTAGCTGATATTGAAGAGTGATTTAGTTTCTGTCCTCTTTGGAAAATCCTACAGCTCTCATTTTGCAACCAGCAGTAAAATAATTTTAAATCTTTTTTGAAAGGTTCACAACTACCTCTTACAAAACATTTCCACCATGCGTTTCCGAATCGAAAAAAGATAAGCGGACTGGTCCTTCGAAACTCTGTAAGCTGATTTGATAGCAACATTGTTGTCAGTTGAGTGCGCTCTTCTTACCCATGGGGGTAATATTCGCGCCAATTCTTTTATCTCTTCCTACCTTCCAATAGATCATTATTTTACTGTCCGTTAACTGCCTAAATCTTTTTATCGTAGAATGCAATCATTCAGACTTCGAATCATCAATAAAAAATATAACGAACTCCTTACGACAACATTCAAAGTGCTGGAAGTTCAACTGATATACTTTCAACTGCCGAAGTATTTTCACAATTGTTTGCCAGATATCATAGACATGTGTGTGGCATCTATAACTTCTCGTGGAAGTTCTCTTGAAGTGCTTATAGTCCTAAGACTTTTTCTTAGGAGGACCGGCACCCTAAAATTTGAAAAAAAAAATTATAGTTAAAAATAATCCAGTAGTGCTTCAAAAACAGACTGACAATATCGTAAATTTTACGGAATTTATACCTTCAGGTCATACAAAGAGACCTGTCAGCACATCACTGATATTGAATGTTTATTTGAATCTCCCATCAAATGATTTCTCGACTTTAAAAAGAGGACACAACACCCAAATTAGAGTTTCCACGCTAATTTATGGAACCAGAATTATTTGAATTCGACAATGTGTTTCCAAAAAATTTCAGAAAATTGGATCTCATGAAAAGTTCATTCTTTCGTCTTCAAAATGCATCAACTTATACAGTTTTTGAGTAGACACATGTGGTTTGTTTCATTTTCTTCATAAATGAATTGCTCATCAAGTTACAGATGGACTTATTCAAATTTCTCATTGGATGAGGAAACATAATTAGATTATATAAAGAAAAGTCAATGTTATTTAAAAATAAAATTAGATTTTTTTACAATTTTACGAATTTGGATAAAAAATAGCTCTGTAACTTTGTGAACAACTAAATTCTGAACAAGATGAAACCAATCCCATGTGTCTAGCTCAAAAACTGCATGAGTTGAATCCTTTTGAAAGTACCCCCTATTTGGGGGTTTTCCGGGAGTGAAGGGGGCAAAGTGGTAAAGAAATATCCTAAATAAAAAATACTCCATTTGACTAGTTGCTTTGACCTTCAGAATTTCAAATTTGTACATTAGTTAATAAACTTATTTTTTACCTTCACTTTACAACAGTTCTTCGTGCCTTCTACCCTTGATTATACGCCTTGCTGGCTTAGATTCATTATGAACCATCGCGTTCAAAGTTTTAGAGACATGACGAGGCAGAACCTTGGGTCAAATTGCAAAAAATCATCACGTTGATTGATGGTGCGTCCGAATTCTATCTTTTCTCGAAATCACTCCTCATTTCAATCTATAAAAACTTCAAAATTAAGTCCAGGATGACATCAGTGGGCTCACTCCAATATACTCTCTTGGTGGCACGAGTTATTGGTACCTCTTCGGTAAATTCTTAGTCTCGCTTATTCTTTGATATATCTTCTCCATTCTGTTTTCCAGTGGATTACAAATAGTCTGGCTTGGACAGTGGCTTTCAAGGCTCATCTTTAAGATTGTTTCACAAAAAAACATTGATAGTGTGGAATCTGAACTGAGAAGACCTTCCGTACAGAAGCTAAACTGGTGAAAATTCTTGCCTCTCAATGATTGAGTTTATCACAATCTTGTATGGTTGGGTTATAAAACTATTAAGGATTAATAAAACTGTAGTGAATAAAATGTACATTTATTTACTTGAACATCACCGATAAATCAAATTGTCCAATCATTTTTCATGTAAATAATTATTTTATTCAAAAATTTGCGGGTACAAAGTTTCAAAATTCAGATTATTATATTGACATTTTTTCAGAGAATTTTTAGTTCAATTTTGATTTTTTTCCAGATGAACTTAAATAGCCATTATCTTTTGAGAGTTTACTTTAAATGATCGCAGAAGAGTTTGAAATATGAATTGAAGAAGAGTAGAGCTACTTAAAAATTAAGGCGTTCTTAAACACGAACATAGACAAACATACTTACATACAAACACTCATTAGAGGATGGGCTTTTCACTTAGTCTTTACATATAGCGTTTCGGTTGCGTGCTCACGCACTGCATCGTTTATTATCTTAGTGTTGCCACTGTAGGTGATGCAGAAGGTGCATGAAGACCAACCAATGGTGTCAAACCTTAGGGAGACTCCAATGTCCGCGGTTTAACCGCAAGTAATAAGGACATTGGATGGTCACTAAAGTCTAACTGAGCTCCAATATTTTCATTTTCTTTATTTACATTAGACTAAATAAATTTTTGGAACGATAATAATATATATATATAAACTAGTACTAGTATAATATAAATAAACACCCCTTCCCCATAAGATATTTTATACAATTGATTTCCAACTCCGGTTTTATTTAAAGTATAGCGCAAATATGCGATACGGTTCCTTACGTCTAAATCTAGAACTAACAAACTAGTTGAACTAATATTATTGTTGTATGTACAGCACACGCAGTTTGACAAACAGTTTAACTGATCTTCGGCAGAAAGATGAACAATCGACAACCGTCTCTAACACAACTTTTTCGGGTGTTTTTTTTTTAAGATTGCCGACAATCCAACCTCGTGCCACAGCGTACATAATCCAATCAAAAATTAAAACTTGCATACGGTATCGTTAAAGTTTGATATAAGATACCATAAGGTTTTTCTTGACCAAATCTGTTCTCAGAATTCTGGGCGTCTCTTTTTGGAATCAGAAATTAAACGTTCTTAACATTACTAATAAACTGAAAGTGAAATACTTGACGTGGGTTGATTACCGCTAAGCATTACACAGCGAATGGTAAATCAATAGGTAATTTTAAAGGTTCAGTCAAGTAGAGAGGGAATTTCGCCTCACTTAGCAATACACATCTCATAGAATTAAATCTAAAGGAATCTAAGCCGTTAAAATGTTATACAAGAGGATGGGATTAATTAAAGACTATAAAGTGAAATATTGAATGATTTTACACCCACCATTCACACTGACTTACACTCTCAGACACGAGTGAAAATATACAGAAATTGAGAGATAGAACGTCTCTATATCAAACATCTAAATATTCAATCACGACACAAGATCTCCCCACAGTTCCATATTCACTAAAATCTTTAGAGGTATAAAGTCAGGGCATAACGGAAGGTGTTTAGAGGGCGAGGTGCCCTCAGGGTTAGTTCCACTGGGAGACCGCAGGCCCCCACTCTATGCAGGATGGGTAACGTTAAGCGGGAGCCACCGTCTCGCAGAGGAACTGAATTCCTTAAACCTAATAAGCAGGAGTGTCATGTGTCATTTCTCTAACATTAATATATATAAATAGTAGTAATAAAATGAACTAACAGCTAGTAATATATAGTCTAAAGAAATGTAGTCAGATGGTGATTAGACTTGAGTGTCTTTTAGCGTTACTGTACTAGATGAACACTATACCATCAGCAAAAAGAAAACTGGTCCTGATTTAATGCTGAAATGACTCCAATTCTTGAGCGTTAACGACTGAGAATAACCAAGAATTGTTAGTGCGAAACACGTTGCAGTTTTGTGCCGGAATTTTATGCGAAAATTGTGCAGATTTCATATTCAACGATGGCACGCGTTTGGCCACAGCTCTTGAGTTTTATAAATATGACTAAAATATGGTAATAAAATACGGGATCACTTAAATAGATTGACTAAAATGTTCCCGAGAACACTTCCAAAAGGCGGTAGTAGGTTTTTCTTTTCTCACTCGCCACATAAATTAAGACTAAGTAATGCCAGCTAAGTAAGAGTAAGTATGACTATTGCAAAGTATAAAAAGAGTTACTAGGTATGATGGCAGTGCTGTCGGAGCTTTTGCTCTACACTGTTATAGCAAAGTACATTTGGGGTCAAATACAATAATTCCTGCTGTTTAACATTCAATTTACACTACTAAACACTTGTTCCACCGATCACATTGAGAACTGCCTTTTAGAAGCAGGAATTAGGATGTACATTCACTTAAAGAATATTCTCATTTTGTAGATTGTCTTAATAGACCCCAATAGTTAGTATTCCAATCGGTAATACCGGCCTGCCAGCCAAGTAGAGCATATCGGCCATGATGACATTTTGAAGATTTTGTTTTTTAGTACATGCCACTACAACCACGGAGGTTGTTTTAGTACAAGCCACAGCCACGGAGGTTGTTTCAGTACAAGACACAACCACGGAGGTTGTTTCAGTACAAGACACAACCACGGAGGTTGTTTCAGTACAAGACACAACCACGGAGGTTGTTGTGCTATTCAGTACAAATGTGGTATTTAGTACAAGCCACAACCACGGAGGTTGTTGGCAATGATCACATCAGTGACAGCGTCAAACACGAACTGAATGTTGTCTGTGTCTGTAGCACAAGTGGTGTGACAGTAGATGTCTTTGGTAGTGCTCTTGTTCTTAGCCTCGAACTGAGCCTGAATGTAACTGGAAGCAGCCTCGAACTCCTGCTCACCTGTAACATTAAGTTAATAAATGGTTAGAAAGTAGCAAATTAGGAGGTTCCAAAAGAAAACCTCAAAAGTTGCAAATTAGGAGGTTTGACAAAAGTAATATATTCAGAAATCATACACTGAGTTATACTTATGGCTGTATTCTGTTCAAAGGAAATTTTCCCAACAGGAACATTACAAAATAAAATAATTTATAACAAATATGAATTCATAGTTTCTTAAAGAATAAAAGTAACAAAATGTCAAATACTCAAAAAGTAAGAATAAAAGTATATTATATTCAGATCTTGTGACAGTGTACCACTATATGCTAGCACTTACCAGTGTACTCAGCAAAGCAGATGGTGAGAGGACTCTTCTTTATCTTTGAGAGGAATAGATCCCTCTTGTTGAGGAAGAGGATGATTGAGGTGTCAGTGAACCACTTGTTGTTACAGATACTGTCGAACAACTTCAGGGACTCTTGCATACGGTTCTGAAACACAACAACATTTAGATACCAGATAGCTACCAAATTAAAATAATACTGAATGTGAAAGGGAAACATTGAAAGAAAATCGTACTAGTAGATATGAAGTCAATTCAAACATTAGATAAATTAAGATTATTCCTACATTGATACTAAACAAGATGCAATGAAACCAAAAAAACCCGTTATGGTGGAGAAGACGATAGCAAGTTATAAAAAGATGTTCAGTTTTCGATAAAAAAAAAGGATCTTTTCAGTGCACCGTGTATTGGCAAGGAAATGCCTCTCAGTTTACAGTGTAATGGCTAGGAAAAATATTTTCAGTGTACCGTGTCATTCAGTTTGTTTGAAACACGGCACACTGTAAAGATACTACCTAGCAAATTTCTATCAAAACCCGAAATTTTTTAGAAACTTTCCAAGTTCGTAGAGCTAGGCTACTGTATTTTATTATTTCCAATAAAGTAAACCTACAGCTGTACATCCAAGCCACTTTATAATTTACTTTGGTGGCTGTAATATAAATGTATCTTTTTACTCACCGTGGTCTCATCCTCGTGCAGCACCTGATCGTATTCACTCATTGCCACGCAGAAGATGATGGCTGTGACATCCTCGAAACAGTGAATCCACTTCTTGCGCTCAGACCTCTGGCCTCCCACATCGAACAACCTGAGTGATAAAGACAAACAGGGCGTTAGGAAAAGAATTAACATTTGGGGTATTTAAGTATTAGGAAAGTGGGCGTGAACAATATGTCTATGAACCAATTAGATCTTTAAAATATAATTATTGACCTATCATGTCCCCTGTATTTTAACCCCCACTTTGAAAGAACTGTGAAGTTAATTAGGTATTTTTGACTACAGCTACTTATCCCCACAACGTCAAAATGAAATAAAATTCAATGAAATAAAATAAGTTAAATATTGTAGGTAGGTAAGATTTTCAAGAAAAAAAAATATAATATAACATTTTACCTCGTTTTTTTAGTTGGTATCCATGATACCTGCAGGTATCATGGATACCAATTAAAATAACGAGTTAAATTGTTAACTTCAAATTATTTTCTTGTGTGACCAAAATTGTAGAACTGTTCAATAAATCGGAACGAACGTCGGTAAAATGTTTTTTATACAAGAAATATTCAATATAATCGGATGGTAACCAGAAGCGACACAAACACATTGTCATCAATTCTATATTTTCCTTATGCACAATTTATTGCTATGATATAATTTAACAAATGAAATTACTAGAATTTATTATTACAACTAATCCAGAGAGTACAGAAGACACTGTACTCTCATAACACAAGAAGTTACTAAGTTCTCTCGTAGTTAATAGACAGAGGTGCAATTTACACCCAGATTGCCTAGGGCCTAACAATTAACTTCTGTGGCAAACCATTCTGGGAAAAAGCACTGAACTCTTCAAAAGAGAACACATTTCCATCACATCAAAGTGATATAAAGTAAGTCACCGAGCCAAGGTTTTGATAGTGCAATTTCATGCCCCAGTTCGTATTTTTACCTCATCAAAAAGATGTTCATCAAAGGTACTGACTGGCGTAACCAGCCCGTAAAAAAATGCAGCTCCAGGCAGAAAAATGACACCTAGAAATGAGGTCTAACCGCAATACACAGAAACAAGAGATAATCTAGATGACGTCATCAAAGCAACACATAATTTTACACTACTGTGGGCTCATGAATTAGTGCGAATCGCAAGAGCGAGATACACTACATCAACATTCACTTCACAGTATTAAATTCATTACTTCTTCAATTTTTAGAATCTAAAACAAAGACCGATTTGCTGATTTTTTAATAGGTAAGTGTGATGCTACCGTGAATATCGAGTAAGATTCTTCTGATGACAAAGCCAAAGGAAAATGTCTCAGGTAAAGTCAATGCAGCAGCTGCATTATCTAACTTGCATTGACATAAAACAAACGCTATTGAATTGAGAATGATAAAAATTATAAACTGGTATGCATGTGAATTGGTAGTGAAGAAATAATATTAAGACATTATTGAAAAAAAGTATCGCGATCCAATTTTAATAAAAACCTCGCATTAATGGCGATATTAATAAATACTAGGAAGAACCGCAAGCCAATGTTACATTATGTAATGGGTGTACCATTGGTGTCATTTTGACGACAGAATCGCTAGTAGAAGTAGGTATGGACACTATCACTTTCTGTGTACCATTGGTGTCATTTTGACGACAGAATCGCTAGTAGAAGTAAGTATGGACACTATCACTTTCTGTGTACCATTGGCGTCATTTCGACGACAGAGTCGCTAGTAGAAGTAGGAATGGACACTGTATCACTTTCTGTGTACCATTAGTGTCATTTTGATGACAGAGTCGCTAGTAGAAGTAGGTATGGACACTGTATCACCTTCTGTGTACCATTGGTGTCATTTTGACGTCAGAGTCGCTAGTTGAAGTAGGTATGGACACTGTATCACCTTCTGTGTACCATTGGTGTCATTTTGACGACAGAGTCACTAGTAGAAGTAGGTATGGACACTGTATCACCTTCTGTGTACCATTGGTGTCATTTTGACGTCAGAGTCGCTAGTAGAAGTAGGTATGGACACTGTATCACCTTCTGTGTACCATTGGTGTCATTTTGACGTCAGAGTCAGTAGGAGTAGGTATGAACACTGCATCACCTTCTGTGTACCATTGGTGTCATTTTGACGTCAGAGTCGCTAGTAGAAGTAGGTATGGACACTGTATCACCTTCTGTGTAACATTGGTGTCATTTTGACGTCAAAGTCGCTAGTAGAAGTAGGTATAGACACTGTATCACCTTCTGTGTACCATTGTGGTCATTTCGACGACAGAGTCGCTAGTAGAAGTAGGAATGGACACTGTATCACTTTCTGTGTACCATTGGTGTCATTTTGACGACAGAGTCGCTAGTAGAAGTAGGTATGGACACTGTATCACTTTCTGTGTACCATTAGTGTCATTTTGACGACAGAGTCGCTAGTAGGAAGAGGTATGGACACTGTTATCACCTTATGTGCGCCGTTGGAGTCATTTTGACGTCAGTTTCTCTAGTAGGAGTAGGTATGGACACTGTATCACCTTCTGTGTACCATTGGTGTCATTTTGACGTCAGAGTCAGTAGGAGTAGGTATGAACACTGCATCACCTTCTGTGTACCATTGGTGTCATTTTGACGTCAGAGTCGCTAGTAGAAGTAGGTATGGACACTGTATCACCTTCTGTGTACCATTGGTGTCATTTTGACGTCAAAGTCGCTAGTAGAAGTAGGTATAGACACTGTATCACCTTCTGTGTACCATTGTGGTCATTTCGACGACAGAGTCGCTAGTAGAAGTAGGAATGGACACTGTATCACCTTCTGTGTACCATTGGTGTCATTTTGACGACAGAGTCGCTAGTAGAAGTAGGAATGGACACTGTATCACTTTCTGTGTACCATTGGTGTCATTTTGACGACAGAGTCGCTAGTAGAAGTAGGTATGGACACTGTATCACTTTCTGTGTACCATTGGTGTCATTTTGACGACAGAGTCACTAGTAGAAGTAGGTATGGACACTGTATCACCTTCTGTGTACCATTGGTGTCATTTTGACGACAGGGTCACTAGTAGAAGTAGGAATGGACACTGTATCACTTTCTGTGTACCATTGGTGTCATTTTGACGACAGAGTCGCTAGTAGAAGTAGGTATGGACACTGTATCACTTTCTGTGTACCATTAGTGTCATTTTGACGACAGAGTCGCTAGTAGGAAGAGGTATGGACACTGTTATCACCTTATGTGCGCCGTTGGAGTCATTTTGACGTCAGTTTCTCTAGTAGGAGTAGGTATGGACACTGTACCACCTTCACTGGACTAATCATAAACAAGGCGATAATATTTTAAACTCTATTCTCTGCTATTTTAACAAAAAGTAGTCGCTATCAAAAACATATAAATTAGGTGTCGAAAACAATGAAAACTATCATATAATATAATTTCACTGAACATCACAAAAGAGATGAAGTCAATTCTTTGTAATTTCCCGATGCTGCAGATAGTCTAGCTTTAAAATATCGACAACATGTTACTCCGTATTTGATATAATAATCTACGGGGGAGGGAGGGGTGGGTGTTAATATAATGTTGGAACGATATCGTAATGATTATTGTACATGGATACAGATATCTAATGCGTATCGAAAGTACATAAGTATCCATAAGCAATATATTCTTTTTTAATGGAAAGTAAGTTCGACAACACTAAAATCACAATTGTTCGCGACTATACACAAAAATCCCAAGTTGAAATTCAATTTTTGATAAGGTGGAACAACATTAAATGATGATTATTAAGGTTGTGACAATGGGATTTTAAAATCATAGATCTTAAGAATATCATAGACGAAATGATATGGTCTAAAACTATATACCGATGATGTAGAGCCATATAATACTCTTTAAATTCTCTCGTCTATAATATTTTAAGAATCAAAGATTATAAAAGCACATTGTCACAACCCTACTAATTATACTACAACCAATTTGCCATCTAGGGTAAGTTACAAGTTATCGGTCTGTTCCACATCCTCATTCTTCAGTCCTATGAAAAACCGATATAATAGCCATTATTTAACTGGTTTCTATGATAACTTAATGGATACCAATAAAACTATACAGTATTAAATCTTATTCTTATATGACCGAAGATGTGGAAGAGACCGATAATTCATAAGTTACCCTAGCACATCAATTTCCCCTGAACGATACCGCCCATGCAATGGCAAAAGAGGTGTGTGTGTGTGTTGGTGCGTGTGTACGTGCTCTCTTTGGTCTATTGATTAGTGCGGCTCTGGATAGAGAGCAGGTGCTCTTTAAGAGAGGGTCTGAACGGAGAAAGGATAGGACACGGTAACCGGGACAAATACCCTTACTGATGGAGTCTCATTTAGTAGATAGCGTCATGTAGGAAAGGATAGAAAAATCTCAGAATACAGTACAGAATATTTGTACCGGAAGAATTGGACAAAGACAGAGGAGGGGTTGAATTCCACGTTCAAATAGTAATGTTGAATTATATAATATCAATCAGAGATTCATTTCAAGAGCATTCAGATTAGATGTAATAAATCAATATCAAGATCTTTGCAGTTGGAATCATGTTTTCAGTTGGAATCATGTGTTCAGTTGGAATCCTGTTGCAATGACGGTGGCTGGCTGGCGAAGGTGGAATACTGTTCACGGAAGAGCATCACGTCTTTAACCTGAGTACAGCAACGTCACTCTATTGGAGACCATTCTTAAAGCAACACCATTGCGAGAAGAGAAGCTTGGTTCTAATCATTTTACCCTATTTCAATAAGCCATTGTGGTTCTACCTTACTTTTAGTCTTATGACTTCTAATCTATCTTACGTTTAAACAAACGTAGATTTTACGTTCGACTCGTACGATGTAGATAGTCATGAGTTGCATATCAAATTTTAGAACACGCAGTATCTGGTAGTGGAAACTAGTATCAAAAGACACGTAACGTATGTTCAATCTATTATTCCTAGACTATAAACTCTCTGTATTTCGTATGAGCTATATGAAAAATTTACGAACAAAATGTGTAGCTAAAATATTCATTCATAGTAAATGATGATCGCTATCATTATTATGTATTTACCAGATTAGAGATATTCCCATCTCAATTCCAATTTTATTATCCTAACATTCTTCAAGGAGGTTCTGGATTTTAAAGTAGCGTTTCCCTATCAACCTCTCCTCAGATTATACCTGAAGATGTTTCCCCGCTGAAATGCACAGTTTGGAAATAGAGTTACATTAAAACTCTTGAGTTATGAAGCACTCTAGTAATTGAGACCTGAATTAGGAAATGCACTCTAGTAATGAAGCAATTTTCTAACTATGAATTATAGAAAATGATATATGCCAAGAATTACGTAATAGTTATCCCTCTATGAAAATAGTTTTCCATGATTTAATCATAGAAAACTATCTAGAGCACCCGAGATATGAAGAGGCTCTGAGTTATGAAGGAATCAATACTGTATTTGATAACTAGTGGCTGACAATTAATCATATTCAGTTGGTTATTTGAGAGAAATTTAAAGGAATATCTGCATGAATAAGTAGCTACCAATCAGAAGGATAGAGAATGTAACCAAATAATAGCCTGCTTAATTAACTATGTTAAAAATGTGTTCAGATGATGATTTGACGACGAGTTTTAATTTAATTTTGAAGTAGGGTGAGTACTCAAATAACGAACAAACCCACTTTACAACCACCTATTTACTCTCTTCCAACATTAAGCTTAACATACTGTGGAAATGAGAAGAATTTTGATAAAATCTCTAGCTTTACGATGTGTTATTGTTGTTTACCTAGAAATAGAATTTTACGATGACTAGGAATTCAACCTATATATAATTATTTAAATGGGGGTTTAACGTCTGCTTCGGAACCAAAGGCCATATCGCTGACGTCAAAAGGAAATTGAATGGAAGGGACTGGAAGAAGAGGTCATAAAGGAATGTGATCCAAGTTAATCTCTCTGGTTTCTATAGCTATTCTTCCTCTACTGAAATTAATCACGCCTCCCACGCACACGACATTAAGTCAGTCGAACACAACATAGGGGGTTCGAACAGTTCTATCGACCAGACAGCGACGTGTCAACGAACTAGAACGAATGCGGGCGGTGCATAATGAATTCAGAAGGTGATCGATACGCGTGCTGCAGTTGTAGCGACACTGTACGGATGTCTGATAGCCATTTACGAGGCAATTACTAACGAACTAACCATTTAGTTAGTAGGTATCTATAGAGATAGTTTTAATTCACTTCAGACATTATTTCATATCTGATGAGGCTACTGTCAATTTAATATGATAATCGACTTGAAAAAATAAATATAAACTTAATTTTAACGATTTGTTTTAAGTTAAAAACATATGAGAACAAAATGAGATTTTGTGAAGCATTAAAGAGCATTTCCAACCGCAAAATCTAAAGCCACGATTTCTATTTTGGAGACTGAAGCAAAGACTCGCAAAGTGTGCGAGATAATGTCTCCCTATGCGAGATAGTGTCTCCACTGATTGGAAAGGCGAGACAATATCACACCTCATTGGAAACGTTAAATGTCGTACGTCTGGAGCCACAGAGGATAAACCAAGAGTTATCGACAGTTCCACATTGTCGATCATATAAGATTATCATTTAACTCGTTATTTTAATTAGCATCCATGGGTATTTTAATTGGTATCCATGTACCTGCAGGTATCATGGATACCGATTAAAATCTCGTTATTAACACAAATCAAGTATCTACCAGTAATAATTTGCGAGATACAAATGTTTGAAAAGTAAAAAGCAGTCAAATTGACTGGTTGGTAGTTAACCCTTCAACGTCAAAGACATATTGTAGAACAGAATTTTTTTTTGATCGATCAACATTATAGATATAAAACCTTTAAAAAAAATGTCAAAAAATCGCTTAATTATTTTATAAAGTCTTATGTCTTTTGGGAAGAACTTTGAGTGGTTGAGGTTGAAACTGTTAAATCATTATGTAGCATTGCCCACATAACGTTTCTTGTTACTAGCATAGGATTATATGGACTAAATTTGAACATTGGCTATTTGATGTTCTATCGACTGAAGCCTATAAATAGAACTAACTAATCACTGCGAGGTAATTGCTAGAGGGAACTCGAGACCAAATGGAGTGAAAGAAAATGGAAACTAGATACTTCGTTAGGGGATTCTTTTACCGCTTGGATTAACACAAATTATTACCAATTGGATTAATACAAAGTGTTACCAATTGGATTAACACAAAGTGTTACCAATTGGATTAACACAAAGTATTACCAATTGGATTAACACAAAGTGTTACCAATTGGATTAACACAAAAGTGTTACCAATTGGATTAACACAAAGTGTTACCAATTGGATTAACACAAAGTATTACCAATTGGATTAACACAAAGTGTTACCAATTGGATTAACACAAAGTGTTACCAATTGGATTAACACAAAGTGTTACCAATTGGACTAACACAAAGTATTACCAATTGGATTAACACAAAAGTGTTACCAATTGGATTAACACAAAGTATTACCGATTGGATTAACACAAAGTATTACCAATTGGATTAACACAAATTATTACCAATTGGATTAACACAAATTATTACCAATTGGATTAACACAAATTATTACCAATTGGATTAACACAAATTATTACCAATTGGATTAACACAAAGTGTTACCAATTGGATTAACACAAAGTATTACCAATTGGATTAACACAAAGTATTACCAATTGGATTAACACAAAATATTACCAATTGGATTAACAGAAAGTGTTACCAATTGCAACTCTTAATAATTTTTATTAATTTTAGGGGAGAAATATATCATGTGAAATAAGAAATTAAATCAATGAATAAGTTAACATATGATGATTTTATTATTTCGATACATACCTAATAGGGCAAGAAGTATCGTTCCTGTTTGAGGCATACTACCAAAAAATTATTTTCCTTATGTATTTTTATCCAAAGAAATCGAAAATCTCAACAGTTTTTACTAAATATTAATTTCTTTTTATCCATGAAGGTTTGAAGTCATATATTCCCTGTCTATTACAGATGACACGTAAAGTTTGAGATTTCTTTTCATTTTCATGAAACTTAACATATCCGCTAGTTTGTTGTACTGAACACTTCATGATTGTTTAATGATTTGGCAGGGGGGAGGGGAAGGCTCGCTCCTCGATACGCATATGTCTGTATTGAAGTAATAAATGGAGAGTAGCACGGAAACACGATATCAGATTCGTACCGCCCGCCGAATTCCCTTGCCAGTTTTAAACAATCATGAAGTGTGCAGTACAACAAACTAGCGGATACAAACAAACTACATTACAGCTTTATATAGAAAATATATAATGGTTGAATATTTTCGATGAAAACACGAGTTTTCTTACAGTTCAGCAATAGATAGGGAATGAATGACTTCACACCCTCATAGCTCAAAAAGTGTTAGTTGTTATAAAAAACGGTTATGATTTTTCGATTGTTCACACATAATAGTAAAACAATTAAAATTGAATTTGGTGTTATGCAGCAAACAGGAAAGATCCTGAGACAATTGTCATTTTCTTACAAATTACCCTATGCAACATATCAAATAACCAAATCAAACTAACTGCAACAGATACATAGTGCATATATCACAATTTTTATCTACATAATGCATTTGGAAGACATGAGCCAAATATAACTATTATGAGATTACGTATCCGGTGATATGAAAGCGAATTTAAACATCCGCTAATCTAAACTTTACCCCAACGGGGACAGAGGGCTAGAATAACGACACAGAGGGCTAGAATAACGACACAGAGGGCTAGAATAACGACACAGAGGGCTAGAATAACGACACAGAGGGCTAGAATAACGACACAGAGGGCTAGAATAACGACACAGAGGGCTAGAATAACGACACAGAGGGCTAGAATAACGACACAGAGGGCTAGAATAACGACACAGAGGGCTAGAATAACGACACAGAGGGCTAGAATAACGACACAGAGGGCTAGAATAACGACACAGAGGGCTAGAATAACGACACAGAGGGCTAGAATAACGACACAGAGGGCTAGAATAACGACACAGAGGGCTAGAATAACGACACAGAGGGCTAGAATAACGACACAGAGGGCTAGAATAACGACACAGAGGGCTAGAATAACGACACAGAGGGCTAGAATAACGACACAGAGAGCTAGAATAACGACACAGAGAGCTAGAATAAGGACACAGAGAGCTAGAATAAGGACACAGAGAGCTAGGACAACGACACAGAGAGCTAGGACAACGACACAGAGAACTAGGACAACGACACCAGACACTAGGACAACGACACCAGACACTAGGACAACGACACCAGACACTAGGACAACGACACCAGACACTAGGACAACGACACCAGACACTAGGATAACGACACCAGACACTAGGATAACGACACCAGACACTAGGATAACGACACCAGACACTAGGATAACGACACCAGACACTAGGATAACGACACCAGACACTAGGATAACGACACCAGACACTAGGATAACGACACCAGACACTAGGATAACGACACCAGACACTAGGATAACGACACCAGACACTAGGATAACGACACCAGACACTAGGACAACGACACCAGACACTAGGACAACGACACCAGACACTAGGATAACGACACCAGACACTAGGACAACGACACCAGACACTAGGACAACGACACCAGACACTAGGACAACGACACCAGACACTAGGACAACGACACCAGACACTAGGATAACGACACCAGACACTAGGATAACGACACCAGACACTAGGATAACGACACCAGACACTAGGACAACGACACCAGACACTAGGATAACGACACCAGACACTAGGATAACGACACCAGACACTAGGACAACGACACCAGACACTAGGACAACGACACCAGACACTAGGACAACGACACCAGACACTAGGATAACGACACCAGACACTAGGATAACGACACCAGACACTAGGATAACGACACCAGACACTAGGACAACGACACCAGACACTAGGACAACGACACCAGACACTAGGACAACGACACCAGACACTAGGACAACGACACCAGACACTAGGATAACGACACCAGACACTAGGACAACGACACCAGACACTAGGACAACGACACCAGACACTAGGATAACGACACCAGACACTAGGATAACGACACCAGACACTAGGATAACGACACCAGACACTAGGATAACGACACCAGACACTAGGATAACGACACCAGACACTAGGATAACGACACCAGACACTAGGATAACGACACCAGACACTAGGATAACGACACCAGACACTAGGATAACGACACCAGAATAACGACACCAGACACCAGAATAACGACACCAGACACTAGAATAACGACACCAGACACTAGAATAACGACACCAGACACTAGGATAACGACACCAGACACTAGGATAACGACACCAGACACTAGGATAACGACACCAGACACTAGGATAACGACACCAGACACTAGGATAACGACACCAGACACCAGAATAACGACACCAGACACCAGAATAACGACACCAGACACCAGAATAACGACACCAGACACTAGAATAACGACACCAGACACTAGAATAACGACACCAGACACTAAAATAACGACACCAGACACTAGAATAACGACACCAGACACTAGAATAACGACACCAGACACTAGAATAACGACACCAGACACTAGAATAACGACACCAGACACTAGGATAACGACACCAAGCACTAGGATAACGACACCAAGCACTAGGATAACGACACCAAGCACTAGGATAACGACACCAAGCACTAGGATAACGACACCAAGCACTAGGATAACGACACCAAGCACTAGGATAACGACACCAAGCACTAGGATAACGACACCAAGCACTAGGATAACGACACCAAGCACTAGGATAAGGACACTAAGCACTAGGATAACGACACCAAGCACTAGGATAACGACACCGAGCACTAGGATAACGACACCAAGCACTAGGATAACGACACTAAGCACTAGGATAACGACACTAAGCACTAGGATAACGACACTAAGCACTAGGATAACGACACTAAGCACTAGGATAACGACACTAAGCACTAGGATAACGACACTAAGCACTAGGATAACGACACTAAGCACTAGGATAAGGACACTAAGCACTAGGATAAGGACACTAAGCACTAGGATAAGGACACTAAGCACTAGGATAAGGACACTAAGCACTAGGATAAGGACACTAAGCACTAGGATAAGGACACTAAGCACTAGGATAAGGACACTAAGCACTAGGATAAGGACACTAAGCACTAGGATAACCACACTAAACACTAGGATAAGGACACTAAGCACTAGGATAAGGACACTAAGCACTAGGATAACCACACTAAACACTAGGATAAGGACACTAAGCACTAGGATAAGGACACTAAGCACTAGGATAAGGACAGTAGAGAGCATCCTACAAAGAGAGGAGTCCTGTGACCTACAAGCCAACTCTTTCTCTCTACCTTAGAAAATTGGCTCGTGTCCAGCCTCCGCGAACTTGAAAAATATTAAAAAATAAACAAAAGGAACAGCAGACGCCTACGAGAAAATATAAACAATTAACCCGAGTAACTTAGGGTGTGCAGGGTAAAGTCACAGTTACCTTGAACTGGTAACAATTTCAATAGGTTGTTATTAAACTAAACGCTTCAAAATATATTCATTGTGAACAGATATAAATATACTATGTAACTCGTTACACCAATTAGTATCACTGATACCTGCAGGTATCATGGATACCAATTAAAATAATATGATAAATTGTGTAATTTTCCTTCCTTGTTCTCTCTACAATGAATATATTTTGATGCTTTTTGTTAGCGAAACATTACCAACTAGAACGGGAACTCGTAGAGCGTATACCTTCCCACCGCTACATTTTATTTTTTTGTTGAGTTATGAATGACCTTGACCTTCAACCTGATAGATCCCAAAATCTAACCAAATGGTACCTGGATAATGACCAATCGTCCCACCAAATTTCAGGTAATTTGGTTGTATACTTTTAGAGTTATGCGAATGACAAGTTTACAAATAAAATACAGATCAAAACATAACTATCAGCTATTTGCGAAGGTAATAAAGAGTTTTACTCACTTGAAGTTGAGGTTCTTGAATGAGAAGTGCACCTCTACGATACCAGTGGTCTTGACTCTGGTCCTGAGGATGTCCTGCTCAGTGGGTTGGTAGTCCTTGGCCCCAAGTCGGTCAAGATCGTCCAAAAAGCTGGGAGAAGGGGGAGGGGATTGGTTAGTGTACAGTGGGGGAGAAAGGGAAAATAGGGTGATGATGGGGAGTACTGAAATAAGGAAACTATTTGTAACTGCCACTGAGTTAGTACTCACTATTTGGCACTGTCATTGAGTTGGTACTCATTGCTCCTGCCGAAGCACATCTGCACTCCACTGTCTATCCACAGTCGCTTCATCGCCACCAGCAACTCTTCCGAGAAAGGCTCGGTGTCTTCCATGCGGGAGATCACATCAAACACCATCTTGGCATCGGGCTGAAAGAGGGAAATGAAGAGGAAATTAATACAAGCTAGAGAATTAGCAAGAAATACACTATTTTACATTCCAATTCACACTAAAGCAAATTTTAAATAGGATGAAAGTTAGTGAAGCCAATACACAACCCTGAGGTATACACTCCCAGAGAAACCTGAGACGTAGGCCTATTTTTTTATCTCGAGTCATTTTTTAAAGAGAATAATTCAGATTCGTATAATCTGCCCAGATCATATACAGACATTGCTATGCTCTTCTATTTAAAACTAAAATAAAGTAATTCGGTGGAAATACTAATGAAGTTATACCTAGGTGAAATGAAATAATAAACTGTCAAATATGTAGCTATCGATACTGCTAATAAATCTTAAACCCTAATGAAGTCACTTAAAAGAACAGTATTTTCGATAATAAACCACTGTATGAATTCAAACAAAAAAAAAATTCGGAGAAGTAGAATAGACAAAACATTGAATAATCATATCACATATAGGTTGTTAAAAAATTAGCCATTTCAAAAATGTTGAACCAAAGTGCAGATATAGTCGCATTACACCGTGCCGGAATTGCGAGACAGACTGTCTGGAAATCATTGAAGCGTTACAATGAAAGAGGTGATTTGACTGATCGTCCGAGAAATGGTAGAAAACACTCCCAACTGTCTAAACCAATGATGAAACACATGCGAAAGAAGATTAGGAGAAATCCATAATGATCGATTAGGATTCTAGCGAAGACAGCACTCGTTCTTGAAGACTTGAAAATGTTCTCTTTCGTCCTTCGAAAGAGACACACCCAGTCAACAGCTGAAAAGCGAAAACGATTGGAGTAAAGCAAAGACGATTGGAGTAAAGCAAAGACGATTGGAGTAAAGCAAAGACGATTGGAGTAAAGAAAAGACGATTGGAGTAAAGCAAAGACGATTGGAGTAAAGAAAAGACGATTGGAGTAAAGCAAAGACGATTGGAGTAAAGAAAAGACGATTGGAGTAAAGAAAAGACGATTGGAGTAAAGAAAAGACGATTGGAGTAAAGCAAAGACGATTGGAGTAAAGCAAAGACGATTGGAGCAAAGCAAAGACGATTTGGAGTAAAGCAAAGACGATTGGAGTAAAGCAAAGACGATTGGAGTAAAGCAAAGACGATTGGAGTAAAGCAAAGACGATTGGAGTAAAGCAAAGACGATTGGAGTAAAGCAAAGACGATTGGAGTAAAGCAAAGACGATTGGAGTAAAGCAAAGACGATTGGAGTAAAGCAAAGACGATTGGTGTAAAGCAAAGACGATTGGTGTAAAGCAAAGACGATTGGAGTAAAGCAAAGACGACTGAAGTAAAGCAAACTTCTTTTGATAGAATTCAAGTCTAACATAGCTGGCTAGATTGTTTGTTCGGATGAGATCTTCACAGTTGAATTAGCTCACAATCGAAGAAATGACAGAATAATTGGAATAAATTTCAGAAATATTTCTCATGATCATGAAACCGTGCACTGAATCATGGAACAGCTCACGTGATGGTTTGGGCCGCAGTTTCAAAACCCTTCATTTTTGTCGGTCAAGGAATCACGATTATGTTGAAAGAACTTTGAAATCGATGTTGGAATATCCTCTGAAGATCAATTAGTGACACTTAGTGAACATTCCAACAGGACGGTGTCACGTAAATTGACGTAACACACAGTGAATGTTACTAAAGGGGGCCGTACAGACGTAGGTTTTTTCATTCTTTCCATCAGACTTTTTGCTAATCTCCTCCTACTTTTTCACGAGATCAAGAAAACACGACATATTTATTATTTATTTCATTGGTATCCATGATACCTGCAGGTATCATGGATACCAACTGAAATAAATAATATCAATATCGTTTTTTCTTATATTCTCTTGGAGAAAGTAGGAGGAGCTTTGCAAAAAGTCTGGTGGGAAGACTTAACAACACTACGTGTGTACGGCCCTTTAGAGAAACAGAACTGGCGCAGAGAACTTATTCCCAGGTTCTGGTTTAAAAAAATGAGGTCTCCCTGCTCACCGGTGGATCTGAATCACATAGAATTTTCAGGCATGGTCCATCCTTGAAGTCAAGGTCTGTGGAAAAATTATCGCAGTGGGGACGACTTGAAGTATGCTCTACTCTAAACGTGTTGAAAAAAATTCTTCAAGAGCAACTTCGTGACGCGGCAGGTGTTCGAAGGAGACTGGATCAATTGTATTTTGAATAAAAATTATTGTTTCTGTTTGGTATTGATGTTTATGTAATACTATATATATCTGTAAATTGTTATGTATATTCTTCGTTACATTATACATTTTTTTATTTACTTCCATATTTAAGCCCCACCTTGCCCATTAAATGAATATAATTATCTCAGTACCATGGATAAGAAAAGACAGTTTATCTTTTTAATGGCAACACCAGACATACCTTACTACGAGCTAGCTATAACCGCTTGAAAAGCTAACAACTCTCTTCAAAAGCTAACAACTCTCTTGAAAAGCTAACAACTCTCTTGAAAAGCTAACAACTCTCTTGAAAAGCTAACAACTCTCTTGAAAAGCTAACAACTCTCTTGAAAAGCTAACAACTCTCTTGAAAAGCTAACAACTCTCTTGAAAAGCTAACAACTCTCTTGAAAAGCTAACAACTCTCTTGAAAAGCTAACAACTCTCTTGAAAAGCTAACAACTCTCTTGAAAAGCTAACAACTCTCTTGAAAAGCTAACAACTCTCTTGAAAAGCTAACAACTCTCTTGAAAAGCTAACAACTCTCTTGAAAAGCTAACAACTCTCTTGAAAAGCTAACAACTCTCTTGAAAAGCTAACAACTCTCTTGAAAAGCTAACAACTCTCTTGAAAAGCTAAATCAAAGCTAACATACGAGGGTGTTATGCAACAGAGCCTACAGACTAACTACTTCTAATAACTACAATCACAGGTGTGTTTGTTCAGATAGAGCTACACAAGGTGTCTGTATTTAAGGGTAATTAATAGAAAAGATAGATCCTGAATCACTTGCCTATTCAACAGTTAGTCATTTCTTCCAATTACAATCTTAGTTAAGGAAAACTGTTTTGAACACTAGATGAATATTAAGTAGGGGGTTTAACGTCTGTTTCGGAACCAAAGGCCATATCGCTGACATCAAAAGGTAATTACGTACAAGAGACTGGAAGAAGCAGTCAGAAAGGAACACGTGAATACTTACTTCACTTGAAATTATTCCAAGAAACAACATCTAGATCGCTATAAGTCAATTTGTGAAGAGAATAATTCAAACTTCTCTAATCTGGCTAGACAATATGAAGCCATGCTCTTCCATTTAAAACTAAAATAAATTCACTAAAGCTGCACTTCATCTCTGCTGAATAGCAATGAAAGCGGTAAAAAAGTACTAAAAAAAACTGAAAAGCACGTGCAATTCTCTCTGAAAAGCACGTGCAATTCTCTCTGAAAAGCACGTGCAATTCTCTCTGAAAAGCACGTGCAATTCTCTCTGAAAAGCACGTGCGATTCTCTCTGAAAAGCACGTGCAATTCTCTCTGAAAAGCACGTGCAATTCTCTCTGAAAAGCACGTGCAATTCTCTCTGAAAAGCACGAGTTTTTGCAGCTCATTTCATTACCTCTCAATAACCATAATAGCCCTAACAATCAATGAGCAATATCAGCCAATGGAGTAAGTGATCGGTGGGTAGGAATGCACTATTTGCTCAATTTATCACACCGAATTACGGTGTTTATATAAGAGAGAGCAATTAGGGTAAGTAGTTTCAGAGTCATTAAACGGTTCCACATTTTCGATAATGCAAAGTATATAATAATTACTATTTAACTTATATTTTGATTGGTATCCATGATACCTGTAGGTATCATGTATACCAAATTACCAATTAAATAAAAGTTTCAGAATAGAAGTCAGACTACTCTGATCTCACCCTATCCAGTTGTCTAAAAATTAATTAGGCAATATAATGAACTACACAATATCAAATTAACTTTCTAGCTAAGCAATTGGAAATATAAGAAAGAGGCAAATTACACGAGGTTCTTTCAACAGGAAGGTGAAAGAAAATTACAACAGTGCAGCTCTGTACCTTAACTAACTGTCTTATCAATCACAATTATACGATCAATGTTACAACCATTGGAGCAGAGGGGAAGTTATGGTGGGGACATGGGTGACCATGCCCCACCTAGTCATCTATGGCCCACCAAAATTCTTCCCCTGGATGAAGACAATGTTTTAAATGCACTAATTTGGTAAAAAGTAACATGTTATAAATCAAAAAACAATCTTAGGCCTATTCTATATCAGCTGAGTTAAATGAATGGACAGCAAAATTTGCAGTATATACAAGCGTTTCTACCGCCTTCCATTCACATAACCGTGATTAATTGAAGAGGCGTAAACGGAGCGGTGAAAACGCAGCGTTTTATCTGCGAGTAAAGAATGGACCTTTCATTCACCACAGACAGAGAGTTTCATGAAATAAACTGAAAAGAGAGCGTTAAAAAAATTCAAAGACAAAACTTCCCATTAAAAAAATTAAGTAGGAAAAGTGAAATAGCAAACAGGTAAATCAGTTTTACCTTGACAACGGAAATACCAGGTAAGTTTGCACGTGCCACCATAGTACAGACTACAGACACTGAGATAGTACACTAAAAACACGTGTGCATTGTACCTAACAGCTGTTAGCACTTCACTGCCTGGAGTACCGTCTGTGGTACAGACATCAAAATACACTGGAAAAATGTAATACGTGAAATTTCTTAGATAGAACTAGTACGGACACTCGTAGAGCGCAAACCTTCGCCGCCACTGTATTTTTTTGTTCTTCTTGAGTTATAAATGACCTTGACCTTTGACCCGTTCGCTCGTAAAATTCAATCAAATGGTTTCTGGATAATGACCAATCGTACCACCAAATATCAGGCAATTTGGTTGAATACTTTTAGAGTAATCCCAAAAACAAAATGACCATAAATTTATGATTACAAATGAAGAAATGCTGATTAAACAAAACCTTCCGCAATTTTGCGAAGTTAACAACACTAGGCAGGTTATCACTAGGGTTGCAACCATATGCTTTTGACATCATAGATCCCAAATATATTATAGACGGAGTGAATTTAAGAGTATTGAATGGTTCTACACCAGCGGTATATAGTATTCGATACCATTTCATTTATAATATTCTCAAGATCAATAATTTTAAAAGCATATTGTCACGACCCTAGTAATCACCTGGTCAACATAAGAAAACACCTCATGACGCATGTTATCAGTCATTACAGAGATAAGGGTTATCGTGACTGGTAAATTAACCGGACCATTTTACTGCGCGAAATATACATCTGACCTTTTAAAATCGAACCTTATTTTCTTTCGTTATGAATGGTTGTGTTTCATACATATAGAAAAGAAGAGGAAAAGTCATTGACTCTGTATGAGGAGTATGAACTACAGAAAAAGATGGAAAGGCTATTATATTAATCAATTAAAAAGAAATTCTATATTATGAAAAATAGAAAATAACTTCAGTAAAATAAAAAAATATACATGTTCTTTACCATTTGGTAGTTAGTTTTCTTCACTAGTTAGTTTTCTTCACTAGTTACTTTTCTTCACTAGTTACTTTTCTTCACTAGTTACTTTTCTTTACCACTATTACTATGTGTGTTCTTTACCATTTGGTAGTTATCAGGCTTTACTATCATCACTGCGTTCTTTACCATTCAGTGTTCACTTTTCTCCACCCCACTGTACCCTATTTCGGGACACCTCGTCTGCAGATTCACAGATAAGAAGTAGCGTGAAGTCGTAAATTAAAAAAGAAGGCAGGAAATGGAAAAAAAACGTTACGAAGTTATGTAATGCTATTTAGTATATTTTAAAGTTAGTACATATTTTAATATGACGAGCAGATTGGGTGACAGTACAGTTGACATGAAACTGGGTGTTGATGTACATGTAACGATGGGTCAAATAAAAATAATTAAAGGTCAAGATAGGTCAAATAAGAAAAAATGAAGGTCAAGATAGGCCAAATAAAATAAATTAAAGAGGTCAAGATAGGTCAATCAGAAAATTCATAAAGGTCAAGTTGCATGATTAAAGTTACCCAAATTACCACGCACTTTCCGCGTAGTACTGTAAGTGTCTGGTGATTGAGTGGTATACCTGTCTGGTCAGATCTTCAAAAGTAATCTATCATAAACACTGAGTGAGACTGTTTACATTTAACCCTATGGGGTGAATTACTATAGAAAAAAAGGGCAAAGACCTTTATTAATATAGAAAAAAGATCAATGACCTTTATTACCATAGAAAAGAGAAAAGATCTATGACCTTTATAACCATAGAAAAAAATGTCAATGACCTTTATTACCACAGAAAAGGGAAAAAGATCAATGATTTTATCACCATAAAAAAAAAAGTCAAAGACCTTTATTATCATAGAAACAAAAATTGTCAATAGGTAAATTATTAACTTTTATGATCATTTTCAAGAAAAAATTTTTTTTTAATAAACTTATGGCCGCACCATAACAGTATTCCATCTTCCATGCCCATATCTTATATCTATCTTCCATGGCCCCCATATCTTCTTCTATTCTATCTTCCATGGCCCACCATATCTTCTATTCTATCTTCCATGGCCCCACCATAACTATCTTCCATGGCCCCACCATAACTATCTTCCATGGCCCCACCATAACTATCTTCTATGGCCCCACCATAACTATCTTCTATGGCCCCACCATAACTATCTTCTATGGCCCCACCATAACTATCTTCTATGGCCCCACCATAACTATCTTCTATGGCCCCACCATAACTATCTTCTATGGCCCCACCATAACTATCTTCTATGGCCCCACCATAACTATCTTCTATGGCCCCACCATAACTATCTTCTATGGCCCACCATAACTATCTTCTATGGCCCACCATAACTATCTTCTATGGCCCCACCATAACTATCTTCTATGGCCCCACCATAACTATCTTCTATGGCCCCACCATAACTATCTTCTATGGCCCCACCATAACTATCTTCTATGGCCCCACCATAACTTCTCTTTCTGGGTTAAGATAAAAAATGGAGCAATATGACTACCAAAACAAATAGAACTCAGTCTTGTAAACATAGTTAACAGACAGACAAATATATTTATACAGCTATATATACATAGGGTATTTATAGCTCTACACATAGAAATTTCATAACAGTGTTGTTCTATTAATGAAGTTATTAAGTAATATTCACTCATTTTAATTTCAATGTATGATAGTTATAGTAAAACTGTACATAATTAATGTGTTATTATATAAGAAAATATATAATGTGAATTTTTCAATAGTACCATATTCGTTTTTAATAGCTAAAGCTTTAAAAAAAATTGTTAAGCAACTTTTTTTGTTGCACAAAAATTTTTTCATCAGATTTTTCTCTCACGAAGAGAAATTCACAAAAACTGTCACAATTATTAGAATGAAAGATATGAATTGATAGTTTATTCCACATTATCGATCATACCAAATCATACTATTCAAATAATTTGATTATCCTCTCTTCAATGATCGCAAATGTGTAGCTGTGCAATAAGTGGGCTGTACTCACCTCCCTATCACTAGCGGCAAAGCTTATCCCCAGGTTGGGCATTGCCCTGAGTATAGCCACCAGTGACTGAATGGTGTTGCTGTACACCACTGGCCGGTACTGCTTGTAGTCCTCTGCAGTGAAGCCAGACTCGTGAATGATCCTGGGGAGGGAGAGAGGGGGGTATTACTTTGTGGAAATGAGGAAAAAAATACAAATTATTAGGAAAAAAATTATTACAAACAATAAATTTACCACGAACAATAAATTTACCACGAACAATAAATGTATTATAAAATATTTAATTAGCTGTTATGAAATAAATTATTTTGAAAAAAAAAATACGAAAAAAATAGGGAAAATAAATAAATAATCATTATATAGATTATTTCTATTCATAAATGTAATTATGGAAATTGAGAATTACGAAAGTCAAAACAGAAAACAGAAAGAAAATTACGGAATAGATTATTTTCCTTTATAATAAGAGTCCCTTAGTAAAGTAATTCGTCTGTACAGGAAGATACAAATAATATTCCACTAGGGATGAACTCTTACGGTGAAGAACATTCATACAATATCTATTTACAGTCAATACAAATAATATTCCACTAGGGATGAACTCTTACGGTGAAGAACATTCATACAATATCTATTTACAGTCAATACAAATAATATTCCACTAGGGATGAACTCTTACGGTGAAGAACATTCATACAATATCTATTTACAGTCAATACAAATAATATTCCACTAGGGATGAACTCTTACGGTGAAGAACATTCATACAATATCTATTTACAGTCAGGTTCTAGGAAAATTCAGTCTCGTTTTATAATGATTTTATTACAGAATAGATGTAGAAAAAATTGATATTATGAACACTAAAAAGCGGATGACATCATTAGCTGTTGTAAAAAGAAACTTAACAAGAGTAGTTTGACCCCTTTTCGACATTTATTTAACACGAGATTTGAACGGAATTTTTGGTCTCTTAACTTTCGGTCAGAGGAATAAATAAAAACTAATCAGTCAGATGTACTGGGGAGCGTGCCACTCCCCGAACCCCACTGTCAGATCATTAAACAATAACGAAGTGAGCAGTACAACAAACTAGCAGACACAACAAACTACATAACGGCCATTTACGTTTACAGTTTCAGAATAATCTTCATTCATTCAGAGACCGAATTTTCCGGCCACCTTACATTCACCACCAAGTATTAGGATGAGTAACTGTATCTAAACTAGGAGAGAAGTGCCATCTCTATGGTTTACGTTGAAGCATTCAGTCAATGGTGGCTTAATAGTTAGTGCTTATGGTGGGCACTAGGACTTTACTAACAGGATGTATCTTCATTCTACTGACATCCTGCGAGTGAACCTAGGGGACACTACAGTGGCTACACAGCGTAAGTATACAAGCTACATAGCGTAAGTATACAGGCTACACAGCGTAAGTATACAGGCTACACAGCATAAGTATACAGGCTACACAGCGTAAGTATACAGACTACACAGCGTAAGTATACAGGCTACACAGCGTAAGTATACAGGCTACACAGCATAAGTATACAGGCTACACAGCGTAAGTATACAGGCTACACAGCATAAGTATACAGGCTACACAGCGTAAGTATACAGACTACACAGCGTAAGTATACAGGCTACACAGCGTAAGTATACAGGCTACACAGCATAAGTATACAGGCTACACAGCGTAAGTATACAGACTACACAGCGTAAGTATACAGACTACACAGCGTAAGTATACAGACTACACAGCGTAAGTATACAGGCTACACAGCATAAGTATACAGGCTACACAGCATAAGTATACAGGCTACACAGCATAAGTATACAGGCTACACACCGCAAGTACACAGACACCATATTCACTAATTCAATATACAGTCACATTGAAGGGGTTATTCTAAGTTATCGAACACTAACCAATATACCGTTAAGAGCGCTAACTATTAGATCTTAAAATAGTGTTAAAATAAAAAAAATTATTTGCATGAAGAATCTTTTAAACAAAATATATAACTACATTATTGTTTTTACGAATAATATTAAGAGAGGAGGGAATAATATTGGAGTCATTATAACATGGGATAGTATCTTATAAACAAACTATGATCTAATTTATTTCTCACAGTGATTGTATCAAACAGAGAAATATAGCAATGGATACTCTAGCTAGGTAATAATACATTGGAAATATACCTCGAAAAATTTAGAGGACTTCTACCCTCAGTACTAAAGGACACTCTACCCTCAGTACTAAAGGACACTCTACCCCCAGTACTAAAGGACACTCTACCCCCAGTACTAAAGGACACTCTACCCCCAGTACTAAAGGACACTCTACCCCCAGTACTAAAGGACACTCTACCCCCAGTACTAAAGGACACTCTACCCCCAGTACTAAAGGACACTCTACCCCCAGTACTAAAGGACACTCTACCCCCAGTACTAAAGGACACTCTACCCCCAGTACTAAAGGACACTCTACCCCCAGTACTAAAGGACACTCTACCCCCAGTACTAAAGGACACTCTACCCCCAGTACTAAAGGACACTCTACCCCCAGTACTAAAGGACACTCTACCCCCAGTACTAAAGGACACTCTACCCCCAGTACTAAAGGACACTCTACCCCCAGTACTAAAGGACACTCTACCCCCAGTACTAAAGGACACTCTACCCCCAGTACTAAAGGACACTCTACCCCCAGTACTAAAGGACACTCTACCCCCAGTACTAAAGGACACTCTACCCCCAGTAATAAAGGACACTCTACCCCCAGTAATAAAGGACACTCTACCCTCAGTACTAAAGGACACTCTACCCCCAGTACTAAAGGACACTCTACCCCCAGTACTAAAGGACACTCTACCCCCAGTACTAAAGGACACTCTACCCCCAGTACTAAAGGACACTCTACCCTCAGTAATAAAGGACACTCTACCCTCAGTAATAAAGGACACTCTACCCTCAGTACTAAAGGACACTCTACCCTCAGTACTAAAGGACACTCTACCCTCAGTACTAAAGGACACTCTACCCCCAGTACTAAAGGACACTCTACCCTCAGTACTAAAGGACACTCTACCCTCAGTACTAAAGGACACTCTACCCCCAGTACTACAGGACACTCTACCCCCAGTACTAAAGGACACTCTACCCCCAGTACTAAAGGACACTCTACCCTCAGTACTAAAGGACACTCTACCCTCAGTACTAAAGGACACTCTACCCCCAGTACTAAAGGACACTCTACCCTCAGTACTAAAGGACACTCTACCCCCAGTACTAAAGGACACTCTACCCTCAGTACTAAAGGACACTCTACCCCCAGTACTAAAGGACACTCTACCCTCAGTACTAAAGGACACTCTACCCTCAGTACTAAAGGACACTCTACCCTCAGTACTAAAGGACACTCTACCCTCAGTACTAAAGGACACTCTACCCCCAGTACTAAAGGACACTCTACCCTCAGTACTAAAGGACACTCTACCCTCAGTACTAAAGGACACTCTACCCCCAGTACTACAGGACACTCTACCCCCAGTACTACAGGACACTCTACCCCCAGTACTAAAGGACACTCTACCCCCAGTACTAAAGGACACTCTACCCCCAGTACTAAAGGACACTCTACCCCCAGTACTAAAGGACACTCTACCCCCAGTACTAAAGGACACTCTACCCCCAGTACTAAAGGACACTCTACCCTCAGTAATAAAGGACACTCTACCCTCAGTACTAAAGGACACTCTACCCTCAGTACTAAAGGACACTCTACCCCCAGTACTAAAGGACACTCTACCCCCAGTACTAAAGGACACTCTACCCCCAGTACTAAAGGACACTCTACCCCCAGTACTAAAGGACACTCTACCCCCAGTACTAAAGGACACTCTACCCCCAGTACTAAAGGACACTCTACCCCCAGTACTAAAGGACACTCTACCCCCAGTAATAAAGGACACTCTACCCTCAGTAATAAAGGACACTCTACCCCCAGTACTAAAGGACACTCTACCCCCAGTACTAAAGGACACTCTACCCCCAGTACTAAAGGACACTCTACCCCCAGTACTAAAGGACACTCTACCCTCAGTAATAAAGGACACTCTACCCTCAGTAATAAAGGACACTCTACCCTCAGTACTAAAGGACACTCTACCCTCAGTACTAAAGGACACTCTACCCTCAGTACTAAAGGACACTCTACCCCCAGTACTAAAGGACACTCTACCCTCAGTACTAAAGGACACTCTACCCTCAGTACTAAAGGACACTCTACCCCCAGTACTACAGGACACTCTACCCCCAGTACTAAAGGACACTCTACCCCCAGTACTAAAGGACACTCTACCCTCAGTACTAAAGGACACTCTACCCCCAGTACTAAAGGACACTCTACCCTCAGTACTAAAGGACACTCTACCCCCAGTACTAAAGGACACTCTACCCTCAGTACTAAAGGACACTCTACCCCCAGTACTAAAGGACACTCTACCCTCAGTACTAAAGGACACTCTACCCCCAGTACTAAAGGACACTCTACCCTCAGTACTAAAGGACACTCTACCCTCAGTACTAAAGGACATAATTTTCCCTCGGTAATACAGGACTGATAGGACATTTTGCCCTCGGCAATACCGGACATTTAACTATGTATAGTTCACAGTATGGACATTTTACTCTATAATAGACTGAGGACATTTCAGACTGTATAACACACAGGTTTGAGCTGTAACAGACTCTTCTCTATCAGATTAGAGGGTTAGGGTTATAACAGGGGCATTGTGAGGGTAGAGACAGAGCCACTACTGTCACACGGTATGGTACCAATGGGGGGGAGGGGGAGAGGGGTCTATTTCAAGACACTGTGCTTTAACTCTACACTGAAGACACTATAGTATGACACACAAAAAACTGGAGAAAAACTCTTGAAGATATATATTTATCTAACTACTAACTAAGATATGTTAACGTTATTAATTTTCTAACTAAGATATGTCAACGTTATTAATTCTCTAACTAAGATATGTCAACGTTATTAATTTTCTAACTAAGATATGTCAACGTTATTAATTCTCTAACTAAGATATGTCAACGTTATTAATTATCTAACTAAGATATGTCAACGTTATTAATTATCTAACTAAGATATGTAAACGTTATTAATTCTCTAACTAAGATATGTGAACGTTATTAATTTTCTAACTAAGATATGTCAACGTTATTAATTCTCTAACTAAGATATGTCAACGTTATTAATTCTCTAACTAAGATATGTCAACGTTATTAATTATCTAACTAAGATATGTCAACGTTATTAATTATCTAACTAAGATATGTAAACGTTATTAATTATCTAACTAAGGAATGTAAACGTTATTAATTATCTAACCAAGATATGTAAACGTTATTAATTATCTAACCAAGATATGTTAAGGTTATTAATTATCTAACCAAGATATGTAAACGTTATTAATTATCTAACTAAGATATGTTAACGTTATTAATTATCTAACTAAGATATGTTAACGTTATTAATTATCTAACTAAGATATGTCAACGTTATTAATTATCTAACTAAGATATGTCAACGTTACTAATTATCTAACTAAGATATGTTAACGTTATTAATTATCTAACTAAGATATGTTAACGTTATTAATTATCTAACTAAGATATGTTAACATTATTAATTCTCTAACTAAGATATGTTAACGTTATTAATTATCTAACTAAGATATGTTAACGTTACTAATTATCTAACTAAGATATGTAAACGTTATTAATTATCTAACTAAGATATGTTAACATTATTAATTATCTAACTAAGATATGTTAACATTATTAATTCTCTAACTAAGATATGTAAACGTTATTAATTATCTAACCAAGATATGTTAAGGTTATTAATTATCTAAATAACATATCTTTACATTAGATAATGTAAAGACTAAAGAGGAAAATGAATGAAAAATAAAAGTGAAGGGGATAATGAAATAAAAAGGGGATTCAATAATAATTTAAAAATAGATGAAATGGAAGAAAGTGGTAGATAATAAAAACCATGTAAATAAGTAAGGGAAAATTGAATACATAATACAATAGATGGTAATTAGAATGAGATAACTAATGTAGCTTGGCTCTAGGTAAAGTTCTGAGTTATCGCACGGTTCCACATTTACGATCGTATAAGTAAAGTAATTATTATTAATCAAGTCATTTTAATTGGTATCCATGATACCTGCAGGTATCATGGATACCAATTAAAATAACGAGTTAAATATTGATAATTATTTACTTTATTTTACGATCGGAAATGCAGAACCGTTCGATAACTCAGAACTTACCCCTAAAGACTGAGTTGTTTATAGAAAATATAAACACTAGATTGTGAATGGATATACAGAGAAACTGATAAACTGTAGAGACTGATAAACTGTAGAGAATGATAAACTGTAGAGAATGATAAACTGTAGAAAATGATAAACTGTAGAAACTGATAAACTGTAGAAAATGATAAACTGTAGAAAATGATAAACTGTAAAAAATGATAAACTGTAGAAACTGATAAACTGTAGAAACTGATAAACTGTAGAAACTGATAAACTGTAGAAAATGATAAACTGTAGAGAATGATAAACTGTAGAAACTGATAAACTGTAGAGAATGATAAACTGTAGAAAATGATAAACTGTAGAGAATGATAAACTGTAGAAACTGATAAACTGTAGAGAATGATAAACTGTAGAAACTGATAAACTGTAGAAAATGATAAACTGTAGAAAATGATAAACTGTAGAAAATGATAAACTGTAGAGAATGATAAACTGTAGAAAATGATAAACTGTAGAGAATGATAAACTGTAGAAACTGATAAACTGTAGAAAATGATAAACTGCAGAAAATGATAAACTGCAGAAAATGATAAACTGCAGAAAATAATAAACTGCAGAAAATAATAAACTGCAGAAAATGATAAACTGCAGAAAATGATAAACTGTAGAAAATAATAAGCTGTAGAGATGATGAAGATAAACTTGATAAAGATACACAAAAATAAATATTTCAAAGGTCCCCTCCACTCTAGTTGTTTTTTATTACCACTTTATTCATTAGAACTGAGGTATGGTATGCAGTTTTATTTATAAAACTGCACACCATTTAAAATTAGGTTCTATATTTTTATCATAATATGTAATTTTAGTTATTCTCGTGATTTCAAGCAAATAATACCAGAATACCTCTGAATAATTCAAAACCATAATGGAGCTTTTAGACATATTATATAAGGATACCTATACTGTTACCTGAATACCATTACCATAAAAAAAACATTACGTAGCTACTTAAAAGTGTAACAATATACCTAATGACCATTAAATTTACAGTAACAAGAGACACAGCTTCCTTGTTCTTCTGTTGAATATGATAGAAATTTTAGGCGTTAATATTCCTTTATTAATAATGAAGCAAACACTTCATCAAAATCTTTTCTGTTAACCCATACATTGAGGGTGTCCTTATTTTGGGACAGCAATCTGTAGATGTGGCACATCAGCAAAGTTAAGTAACCGTGTACGGGTTAACTGTTACAGGTCATAATGTTTCCCTTCTGATATTATTTCGTATGTGAGAGAGTTCGTGACCCACATGTCAAGATGTTAAATGTTACATTATTGTTATAAATAAATAGTAAAAGATATAACCATAGTTCTACAAATTTGAAGCAATTCTAGAGAAATTTTAATTTTGAGTGTAGGGGACCTTAAAGAGAATTAGAACAGCTACATAGTAAATAAAGAACAGCTGCATAGTAAATAAAGAACAGCTACATAGTAAATAAAGAACAGCTGCATGGTAAATAAAGAACAGCTACATAGTAAATAAAGAACAGCTGCATAGTAAATAAAGAACAGTTGCATAGTAAATAAAGAACAGCTACATGGTAAATAAAGAACAGCTACATGGTAAATAAAGAACAGCTACATGGTAAATAAAGAACAGCTACATGGTAAATAAAGAACAGCTGCATAGTAAATAAAGAACAGCTACATGGTAAATAAAGAGCAGCTACATGGTAAATAAAGAACAGCTACATAGTAAATAAAGAACAGCTACATGGTAAATAAAGAACAGCTACATGGTAAATAAAGAACAGCTACATGGTAAATAAAGAACAGCTGCATAGTAAATAAAGAACAGCTGCATGGTAAATAAAGAACAGCTACATGGTAAATAAAGAACAGCTACATGGTAAATAAAGAACAGCTGCATGGTAAATAAAGAACAGCTACATGGTAAATAAAGAACAGCTACATGGTAAATAAAGAACAGCTACATGGTAAATAAAGAACAGCTACATGGTAAATAAAGAACAGCTACATGGTAAATAAAGAACAGCTACATGGTAAATAAAGAACAGCTACATAGTAAATAAAGAACAGCTACATGGTAAATAAAGAACAGCTACATGGTAAATAAAGAACAGCTACATGGTAAATAAAGAACAGCTACATAGTAAATAAAGAACAGCTACATGGTAAATAAAAAAGGCATTGTAAAAAAGAATACATGGTAAATAATGCACATATCACAGCTTCCACATGTCAAAGCATATCCTTATCTAAGTAACTATCTGACATATCTAAGATAAGAAACAGATAGTGTTCAGATTAGGGGATCATTTAAAAAAAATTATGTATACAACATATTTACTGAATGCAATAGCAAGAATTAATGGAATAGAGTAAGAAGACCAATGCTAAAAGCATCTTGTTTTATATCTTTAATACAATATACCAAAACTAGATTATGTTAACTATGTAGATCGCATACCTTCGCAGCCGCTTATAAATGACCCAAGCACTCCAAAAATCTAATAAACTGGTAACTGGATAATGTCCAATTGTCCAACCAAGTTCCATACAATAGGGTTGAATAATTTTTGAGTTATAAATGACCTTGACCTTTGACCAGATCAGTCGCAAAATTCTCCCAGATGGTAACTTTACATTGACCAATCTCGCAGCACATATCAGGCAATTTGGTTCAACACTTTTTGAGTTGTTGAGTTATAAATGATTTTGACCTTGATCTTTGACCCAATCACTCGTAAAATCTAACAGAGTGGTTCCAGGATATTGACTAATCAATCTCTCGTCTCACCAAGTTTCATGCAACAAGATTCAATATGTTTTAGAGTTATAAATGACCTTGACCTTTAACTGGATTGCTCACAAAATTCTACCAGAAGGTCACTGGACATTGACCAATCATTTCACCAAATTTCAAGCAATTTGGTCAAATTCTTTATCAGCTATGCGAATAACAAAATAATAAATAAATAAATGCCATCTATTATATAACCTTCCACTTTCTGCAAAGGTACAAACTACAATATAGCTACCTGCATTTTATTCATCTAAAAGGCTACAGTAGAACTACATAATTCAACATCTCAGAGAAACATAACTATTACATAAAGACATACATTATTGCAACACACTCTAGAAACTAAGCATCCTAATATAATGAAACAGCTGATTAATTAGGGTTAAATAGATAAATAGTCAGTTGTACCGCTAGATGGCGTTGCTACAGATTTGGTGACAAATATTATGAACACAAACATGACAAACGCACGCACGCTTTCACAGCTAGATGGCATAATTTTAAAAAAAAATTTAAAAATAGTTCATTTTCTAAGACAATATATTTCAAATAAAACAAATTCACTATTTTTCTATTTTATTGATATTCCAGACTAAGTATATTCACTAGGCACAGAGGCTCTAAGCATCATGGAAAAATTTATTCAGTACAATTTATTTCAATTATTATTTAGATATTCCTCAGTCAGGTGGTTATTAGCATTTCTTCACAAGTGTGCAAATGTAACAGGCTGAGAGTTCAGTAATGACTCACATCTTCATAAAATGGAGGAAAGAAAACTAGGGCTGTACCAATACTATCGGTATTGGCACTTGCTATATCGGCCATTTTTAAGGAATCCGTATCAGATAGGAAAATTGATACAGGTATCGGCAAACTAATCTCCTTTAAATTCAATTTTTAAATAAAATATATAATTGAAAAATATCAGTGTAAGGTATGTATCGGGAAAAGAGCAGATTATAATATCAAGTATCGGTACTTATATCAATATCGCAAAAATTATGGCATCGATACAGCCCTAAAGAAAACACAACACCTCTGTCAGTACAGTGGGTAGCAGTTGCTCAATATGAGACTAATTCTAGTCTCCGGAAGCATCACCTCCCGTGCTAGTGTGAACAGTAAAGTCATTCACACAAGTGATTACCAAATAGCAATTTAGGAAAACAGTTTGGGAGAAAAGGACAATTTTTTTAATCAATCTTTCAGCATACCATACATACTAACTAGTTCTGTAAAAGTAGGTAGGGCCATACAGGTTAAGTTGAGTAACATTAAGCTACTTTTTCTCTAATAAGTATCTAAATCCTGCAGAACTGAATTTCTATTAAAATGTAGCTAGCACATCCAAAGAAACACAATGTATGTTATAGAGTATTGATATATTAAAAATGCATGTTATAAAGTGTTTTGAAGGTATATTTGTGTTTCTGTGATTTTAAGATGAAGTAAGTTAGTGAGCAGCAATTTACCTGCTTACCCTATAAGTTGTGTGTGATAGTTCATAGATCAGCCTATCTTTTTAGATGGACATGCGATGACATGAAATTGCTAAGACATCTCACACATGAGGTAGGAAGAGGTAGTGATTAATCAATGGAATCTGCACACTTGTGAAGATAGGTATGACCAATAGCAAGAAAAAAAATCTAGACATCTAAATGCTAGAGTATCTAACTGCTAGAAATACAATTGGTACCTACCTAACTGCTAGAAATACAATTGGTACCTACCTAACTGCTAGAAATACAATTGGTAGCTACCTAACTGCTAGAAATACAATTGGTAGCTACCTAACTGCTAGAAATACAATTGGTAGCTACCTAACTGCTAGAAATACAATTGGTAGCTACCTAACTGCTAGAAATACAATTGGTAGCTACCTAACTGCTAGAAATACAATTGGTAGCTACCTAACTGCTAGAAATACAATTGGTAGCTACCTAACTGCTAGAAATACAATTGGTAGCTACCTAACTGCTAGAAATACAATTGGTAGCTACCTAACTGCTAGAAATACAATTGGTAGCTACCTAACTGCTAGAAATACAATTGGTAGCTAACTAACTGCTAGAAATACAGCACCTAACTGCTAGAAATACAGCACCTAACTGCTAGAAATACAGCACCTAACTGCTAGAAATACAGCACCTAACTGCTAGAAATACAGCACCTAACTGCTAGAAATACAGCACCTAACTGATAGAAATACAGCACCTAACTGATAGAAATACAGCACCTAACTGATAGAAATACAGCACCTAACTGATAGAAATACAGAACCTAACTGATAGAAATACAGAACCTAACTGATAGAAATACAGAACCTAACTGATAGAAATACAGAACCTAACTGATAGAAATACAGCACCTAACTGATAGAAATACAGCACCTAACTGATAGAAATACAGCACCTAACTGATAGAAATACAGCACCTAACTGATAGAAATACAGCACCTAACTGATAGAAATACAGCACCTAACTGATAGAAATACAGCACCTAACTGATAGAAATACAGCACCTAACTGATAGAAATACAGCACCTAACTGATAGAAATACAGCACCTAACTGATAGAAATACAGCACCTAACTGATAGAAATACAGAACCTAACTGATAGAAATACAGAACCTAACTGATAGAAATACAGCACCTAACTGATAGAAATACAGCACCTAACTGATAGAAATACAGCACCTAACTGATAGAAATACAGCACCTAACTGATAGAAATACAGCACCTAACTGATAGAAATACAGCACCTAACTGATAGAAATACAGCACCTAACTGATAGAAATACAGAACCTAACTGATAGAAATACAGAACCTAACTGATAGAAATACAGCACCTAACTGATAGAAATACAGCACCTAACTGATAGAAATAGAGTACCTGCAATATAATATATAGCTATTCATAAATATGTAGTTGACATATTAAGTTGACATATAATTAATTTGACATATTTACCTGAATATAAACTAATAATCACATCAATAATGAACATTTACAGAATTAGAATAGAAATGGTCAATAACACATATACACAATAGTTATTACTGAAATAGTGACACAAAATAGAATGAAAATCCATGACTACAGCCCACTAATTTTAACTATTCATGGCTGAATAAATAACTGCAATCTGAAATCAATTAAAAGCCAGAGTAATAACCAAATGACGCAGGTATGAACAAACCTAGAGGCAGATTTTATCAACACTAGTACAGTATATAATGGGTTTGGGATTATACTAAAATGGGAATACATATGATTTAATAAAATTAATTTTCACTCTCTGAAGTTAGAAAATGATTACTTTTAGTTCAATAATTTAAGTGATACCCTTAGCCATGATATTGTAAAATTATTAGTTTATCCATGACAATTATTAATAACTGATTTTAAAAAAACATTAGAGATCAACAAGAATTTTTTTAACTGGGATTGATTTATAGCTAAATTTATAATTGGATTGACTTGTTTTGAACTGCATCTTGTTGTAAATACAATATTAATATTTATATTACATTATCATATCATATTTTATTACATTAACATTCATGGCACTATTTTAAGAGAATTTTCTGAAATAATATATTAAAAAATATTAGGGGTTTAACATCTGCAGCAGAACCAAAGGCCATATCACTGACATCAATAAGAAATTAAATACAAGGGACTGGAAAAAGCAGTCAGAAAGAAAAGTTGTTCCAGGAACAAAGTCATCTACCACTACTTCTGTGACAATTTTCATGGATGCAGAAAAGCTACTATGTGAATGCAATCACTTCCAAGGAATGTAATGAAAAAGACTCACGAATGAAAGAGCAAAATGAAGAGGTGATACTATATGAAGCCTACAAGCCTGCCTAACATTTAAACCCAAGAGGAAAATGAAGAAGTGATGGTAAAGGAGGTCTAAAAGTCTACCCAACACAAACATCTAAGAGGAAAATGAAGAGGTGAAATAAATGAAGCCTATGAGTCTACCAAACACAATATCAAAGACCTAGAAATTGAAGAACATAAATCTAGCGCTATCCTCTAAAACTGCATTAAGTCTCAATCTGGTATAACTATCACAGTTCTAGTTTATCAACATAAAATATATCCCAATGTTACTCACTTCATCTGTTTGACAATGGTACTCTTGCCAGACTCTCCAGCCCCTGAAAAAGATACGGCCTGTTAGACATTGGAGATAAAGAGCTGTGTGATAGGCAGCATGTTGAAGGGAACTTTAATGATCTACAGTTCTACCTAGGGTAAGTTATGAATAATCGATCGGTGTCGCATCTTCAGTCTCAAAAAAAGAACTATATATATAATAATTATTCATTTTTATAGGTATCCATGATACCTGCAGGCATCTTTGACACCAATTAAAATAATTAAGCAATTATTAGCTACATCATTTTTCTTATATGATCGAAGATGTGAAACTGACCAATTAATTGTAACTTACCCTAAACAAAAAATAATATATATGTATGAAACAATTTAAATAGAAATTAAATACAAGATTGTGAAGATCTTAAAAGAATATAAATGAGTAACAGTTAAAAAAATGAAATAAATGATTTAGAAGTTAAACATTTAACAGTTTGAAAGATATCTATTTCCACTATAAAAAGTTTATTGATAAATAATATTCATATCTTAAGAGTTTCATTTAATTAATCTTAATCAAAATGCAATTAGTACATATGTCATCCAGGGTGAAATATTTTATTGTTCAAGCATTCAAATGTGAAACTTACCAAGCAAAAGCAGCTTAATGTCCTTAGCTGCTTGGATGCCATCTTCCTTGAGGTTCCGCTCGATCTGCTTGCTGCGAGCCTGGGCAGCTCGCTCCTCAGCGGACATTGCACACCCCATGTTGCCGCACTTCACTGGCCACGGAATCTTTTCTTTGAATGCTTAGCCAATGACACGAGAGAAAGGGATCAAAGCAGCGCCAACACTGCCCGATATATCGCGCAATGTAATGCACACACACACACGTTCAACGACTAAAGGTTCACTCTCTCGCTCTCACAATGTGTGGCGAGCCATGGGGAGACTAGGCAGCCTCAGCTGACAAAACGAGAACTTTGCACTTATTCCTAAAGAATTTAGGTTCCCTATAAAATATTCATTTCTGAAAGGAAGAACAAGAGTTAATCACTTGGGATACAGAGTGCAATTTTGACAAAAATGAAATTACAGAAAAATCCAGGAATGGAAGTTCTATTTTAATGTGAATTTAATTGGCAATAATTCTTGATTTTTGAATAGGAAATTTGGTCATCGGCAAGAAATTTCCAATTCCTTGAAGCCTTGAATTTTAAATTTGGAGACTGGATTTTGACTTGCAGCAAGAAAAATGTAATTATTGCAATTATAATATAGCTAGGTAGCAATTCCTTTTGTAAAATTAATTTAAAGAATTTTAGCATAATAAAGAATGTGCACTATACACCCACCAGAAAATACCTTAAGGCTTAGGTTGCCTGCACACCAAAAGATTTAAATCAAGAAAGTAAGATTGAATTGATTAACATGGATATGTACGGGAGAGCACACACTAGAAGCGAGCAAGAAAGAGAGAAAGAAAGACTGAAGAGTGACCAGTCTGCAGAACATGGGACATTTTTAACATTTTCTGTGCGAACAATCCTTAATTTTCTCCTATATTTACGTTTAATTTACTGAGAACAGAAGCCAAAATAGAGGATTTCTTGGAGAACACTTTACCAGTTCCTGCAGTCAGGAAGAGTGAAAGATAGTTTCTCTGAAGCGAGTTGAAGATGGTAGCCTAAATTAATGTAATATCTCAAAAAGTGTCAGTGTGGACTGTGGTATCACTCTTTACGGCTTTTTTTCTCCGCTCACATCTTTCAATCTTTCTTTCTCTCTTTTGGTGTGCAGGCACCCTTAGGCTGGCTAACAGATGAATTTTAGAGGCTAACTGCTACAGATTATACAGTTCCCAATAATTTAAAAATGTATTTTAAGGTTTGCTAAGCTCTAACAGAGTAAATAATTCATAAACAAATAAAAAAAAGACCAATTTTTCCATAGTGGCTTTACACTCAGACTTAGTTGGTCACTGCTGTCTGCTGGTGTTTTAGGACTGGACGAAACTATTAAAATAAGAGCCAAGAATCAGAACTAGAAGACAAATTTTAAAAACAATTTTGATCAGGCAAGTTGGCAAGAACAAATTTGCAAAATATTTTCTAATATCTCTAAAAAGGTAATGAAGTAGCTGGTAATACTAGATAGCTATAAACAAATTAATAATTTAGAATCAAGCATTGTTACTTTGTAAAATTGTAATACAAAATCTAATCTCTATTTTCTAAATTTCTTAAAATGTGATGGAATTCATATTTGATAGATGAGTTTAAACTAAAAAATAATTAGGTAATAGATAAGCATTTTAGAAATATCAATCTTCTCCAAGAATTCATTTTATTTCTTAAAAGCTCTATTGTTCTCAGCAAAATTCAAGAAAATTGATACAAAAAATAAATAAGAAATTTAAGAATATTAACAGAAAAAATGTAATAAATGTCTATAATCCGCAGATAAGATTAGTGCTAAAGTTTACATCATTGTAGGTATGTTAAATAGCTACCATTTCTTCTAAATAATCCCATTATGAATTAGTTTCATACCTACTCATCGTAACTCATGATGCAGAGTCTAGAAAATATTCAAAATATGAAAATAATAGCAAATTTCAATTGTACATAATACATCCAAATGCAAATAGTATATATTTTGGTAGCTACTATCAGAAGGCTAGTAGGTTACTGTAGGTAGCCTTACTAGCCTAGTTTATCAACTTCAATGATAAGAGAGTATGTACGAAGGTAGACTAGATAGCCTACACTTCACGCAAAAGCAACCCCCCAACGCATTCCACAAGTTTGTTTAAAAAGAGTACCTCACAAAGCTACCTAAAATCGCGCGGCGTCAAGCTAGCTACCTACCTAGGTAACTAACCTATCAAACTAAATTAAAATCTAGTTACGAACCTTACTACCTAATCTAATTAGGTAGAGCGAGTGTTTAGTAAGTAAATGGCAGCAGAGAGAACACGATAGCATATTAACACCTTTTATTGATATCCACACCACTTGATTTACAACCAATTAACGAAAACACTTGGTTATTAAGATAATAACCACACCTACAACGAACAGAGAGCTCCTCACTCACACACATCGCTCAGCACCGGCGCAACAGAGACTGAAGTTGAACAGAAATCGAAGAATTAAATGTCTTCTGCTGCTGCTACCTATTTACCCTAAAAACACAGGCAAGTTACCCTGGAAACATTCACACTCCCTTTCTTTCAACCATCTAATCGAATATTTTGACAAACTTTTTTCATGGATGCGTATAGTTTAAAAGTCATGCTAATCAGGATTTAAGTTAGAGATTAGATAAGAATTGCGTTAAAGTGCAATAACTATTAAGGACAGGATATGAAAACAACAACAAGTCAAGTTCACTTTTAATAGGAAAATGTATGAAAGATTATTTAGTTACCAGAATTAGGCAGCAAAATTAATAAATTGACGTTTCATATTATTAATAAATAGTATTCTTTGTACATGTTAGAGATTCACTAAATACCAATAGGTAGGAACAAAAATGTTAAAATAAATATAATATAAAAAAAATTAATCAAAAAGGAAGAAATTCCCAAAATAATCAAAGTCTTAAAAGGATCAACTGTTTAGATCAAGAATGGGATTTAATTTATAGAAATATCAACCATAAGCATATATTGTATAACAATTTTATTTACAAATCATTACAGAAGGTACAATAATTTTCAATTCTTTTGGTACCTATTATTTTATATACAGGTAGGATACAGTAGAAATATTTTTTTCAACATAAACTTTATATGTCTCAGTATTAAGTATTCATTTGAAATTTTGAAGCTTTAATCGTTTACATCTTTTCGATAAAATACAAATATTTCTGTAGATTATTGCCAAATGTCACCACAAAGACAATTTTCAGTCAAATAAAAGATGAGCGAAACTATAACAGACGTATCAGCACTTTATGGTATATCACAGATAAAAAGTCATACAAGAAAACAATGCAAGAAACACAGCAAAGTGTTCCGAGATCATTTCCCATTATCTACTGGTTTGAAATATTCACGAAACTTTGGCATTTTATATGTAAAACTTTCATTACTTAACACAGCTACTAAATAAAAGGACAAAAAAATTGGATGACGAGACTCTATCCCACACAATAAATACTGGAAATCTTTTAAATTTATAAACGATAGGGTAAGTTCTGAATTATCGAACTGTTCCACATTGTCGATCATATAAATAAGATAGACGCAATAATAGTTATTTAACTGTTATTTTGATTGGTATTTTCAGGCATCATGGTTACCCATTGAAATAACTATTTAACCCGAATTAGACTGACAAAGTTTAAGAGAATTCGTTACACTATTAATATTTGGGAAAGCAGCGGCTCAAATTATATGATTTATTTGTCAGTTAATAGCTTTTATCGTATAAATGTACTGTGGAAAATATTATTTACCCGTGATTGATAGGAATAGTGTTATTATATTGAATGATTTCGGTTTGTTGAGCTCAAACTCCAGGCAGTCTTTTAAGAGTTAAATTATATAATTAGTACCTACATACTTATTCTTATGTGATCAAAATGTGGAACCGTCCGATAACTCGAAACTTACCCTAGTAAAGAAAGCTGGAAAAACTGAAGATAAACTTTCTGCTATGAAGCAATTCAAAGATTTCATACTTATTTAGATAATTAAATTTAATGAAATATATCTGTTGATGTACATATATGTATATATTCTACATTAATTTAGGGGTAAACACTCAATTACCAAGTAAAACACTCAATTACCGAGCACGATGAATTAGAAAAAAAACCTTAAAAAAAGTTCAAATATGAAAACTAATGAACATAAATAATTCCTAGCAACAGAATTGTATACATTCTCATCCCTCTGTGTAGTTCATAAATGACTCTAATTTAGAGGACAGGAGGGCAGAGGGTTGACCAAGTGAGACCTCCGTGAGGGATGACCCGAAAGTCACCGACAGGCGGTAGAGGGATGTCTTTAGCGCCGTCTTGACGCCCCTGCGCAGTTTGAAGTGGTGGGGCGCAATGGTGGCCTCCGTACCGACGTAACCTGAAATAGAAAGGGAATTAGTTGAGGGTGAATGTGTGATTCGGAACTTAAAGGTATATCGTATCTACATATGAAGACGACCGATAACTTAGAACTAACCATAAATAGTTGTAGGTACGATTTAATTGTGTGGAATAAATGAAATAATTGTATGGATAACAAAAGAGAAATATGATATTGCAATGATATAATATTAAATAAATTATTGCAATGATATAATATTAAATAAATTATTGCAAATAGGGTAAATTACGAATTATCGGTCAGTTTCACATCATTGGTCATATAAGAAAAACCGATATTATAATTGATATTTTAGTTGGTTTCCATGATACCACCAATTGAAATTAAAATAAAATAACAATTATAATATCGGTTTTTCTTATTTGACCAATGATGTGAAACTGACAGATAATTCGTAATTTACCCTATACCAGAATGAATATACTCACCACCACTAGCACTGGCTGACATCTTTGGTGCTCTACCAGTCTTATCCAAAGCAACTGACAGCTGTAGAAGGCAGGTGAGAATCTCGGAAATATTCTGCTGCACCACTCCAAACCTATCCTCAGAGTAGGAGTTGCTAACTAGACCACACACACCTGTCAGGGAAAACCACATGTCAGGAGAGAGAAAACCACATGTCAGGAGAGAGAAAACCACATGTCAACTTCTGAAGTTCTGGGTCAACCCCCCATCGATTATGTAGAAAACTATCATTTTCTTTTTTTTTACTGAAAAAGTCTTTAGGTCTCAAATTTTTGTGAGGGTAAGAGCACTAGAACCTCCCCCGGGAGAGCCCAAAGGGATCATGTTTTTAGTTACAAAAGGAATGCTAGGCAGTGTACTTATGTCTCATTTTTCTTGAGGGTTAGAGGCACTAAAACCCACCCATTGCAGGGCCCAAAGGGGGAAAGAAGAATTAACGATTTTAGGTATTATTCATATATCTTCGTTTTTTGTCAAATATATACGTTTTGGTCTCTCCTGTAAGATGTGTATATCCACCTAAAAAAGACGAGAAGTCAATGGATTTTCATGCTACAAGAAAACCAAAGACAGTTTTAGAATACTTGAAACATTTAAAACAAATCTGTACAGGGCTTTTTAAAATTTCACTCTGGTTTTCTTTTTATCACAGTTCAAAACCGAAAATTTGGTGTTTTTTTTAACATTATAGTAAGTCATCAAAAATGCTCATAAAAATAACGGGAAGGAAAGTTTAAAAAGTCTTCTATAGATTTGTTAGAAATGTTCCAAGGATTCTAAAACTGTCTTAGTTTTTTTTATAGCATATTCACTCATACACTTCTCGTCATTTAAAATGTATACGATTTTTTTCTTTAAAATTAAAAAACTACTTTTTTTTCGAACACCAAGCCAAAAGCAGAAAAAAACACATGAATAAAATGTGTTTTGTTCGCGAAGTCACATTAACCTTAAAAATTTCAGAACAATAGGTCAACAAATGACAAAATAAACTTTACAGCATTGAATGCAGTTGGATGTTAGGTATCCAAATATTGAATTAAAATTCTCGTAGATTAAGTAAATCATCAGCTGTACAGATGTTAATGAACCTCAATTTTACCCCCGTACGAATAACATGGAAATATTTTGCTGATAAATTACAGTGGTACGGCGCTGCCTCTGCTTTACAGGTCTATTGAGGAGATTTTAACCGAATTAAACCAACAGTGTAACAAAAAATTTGTTTTAACTATTCACTCAACTATAACAACTTACCCTGAATTGTCCAAATCACAGGTTGAGCCTCTGCAAAAATCTGCATATTGGAGGCATCTGGCAACTCATGAGCGAAGAATCGGATGCCAGGTAGCTTCTTCAGAGCTGCAATTTTCTCATTCATTTTACACACACAATTCTCCTTCAGTTTTTCATAGAGAGAAGTCTTTTTGACGACGGCAGCAGGGGGGTTTATATTCGATTTGTTGAACAGTGATTGGTTGAACGACTGACCAATGAGAGAGTTGTTGTTGTTGAGAGAGGTGCCTAGTAGTGAATTATTGTGGGTGGTGTTGCCAAGTAGTGAATTATTGAGAGTGGTGTTGGAAGGAAGGGTTTCTTCCAGTGCATTTTCTTTCCTCAGTTTCTCAGTGAATGTTTTGATGATGGATAGGGATGGTTTCAAAATGGAGGTCCAATTACGAGGATGCCCTCCTGCAAAGAAACATTTAGATATTAAAAGACTATAAAAAAGTTCTAAGGTAAGTTCTTAATTATCGGTCAGTTCCCCATTTCCGGACACTTAAGTAAAAACGATATAATAATCATCATTATTCAGTTTCAATTGGTTTCCATGATACCTGCAGGTATCATGGATACCAATAAAAATAAAAAAAATATTATTATATCGTTTTCCCTATGTGACCGAAAATGGGGAACTGACCGATAATTGAGAGCTTACCCTAAATCAAAGGAATTGGAATCTGGAACTAGAAAAGTTATTAGAAATCATATTTATACCTTATTTAGTTCATCAAAATAACAATTTAAGTCACTAACATTCACAACTCTAACAATAGCAACAATTTATTTTACTTACATTTGTTGCATGGTGGGATACTAATGTAACCCACCTTAAAAAACATCATTCATGAACACAAATAACAAATGGAATTGTAATAATTTTCGTTTATAACTCGTACTGTAAAAATGAACAATTGAATATCTATTTCAAATATTAATAAAAAAAATGTCTGTGCAACTTGGTAATATTTATATCTTCAAAATCTTGTGTTTGAAAGAGTTAATGTAGTAGTTATTTGGTTATGGAATAAATATAGGAAGCCCTAAAGGAATTGTCGAGCTGAGGCCCTTTGCAGACACTGTGAAAGTTAGACATTAAAAGAATTACAATTACTATTTTAATTGAAGAGATAATTATTTTTTTAACTGAAGAGACCCACCTGGGTGGCTAATGGCGTACACAGGCTCCCGATGGTGAACACCCTGCAGTCCCCCTCTGCACCCCAACTCCTTCAAGCACTCTGTCCCGAAGAGCAACAGTCGGGGGTCACTGGAGGAAAGGCTTCCCCCCAGAGACCAGTGGGGGGAAGAGGCATCAGGGGAGATGGGGAAACTAAGGGGCTTTGGGGGAAAAAGATTATAGTTAGTGCTAAAGAACACAAAGTTATCACTGAATTAGTGAATAAGGTTCATCAGTCATAATTAACAAACTAGGTAACTTAGTTAACAAAACAACACAAGCAAAAATGTTTAATCCCAAGTAGGACGATAATATTTTATAATAATATTATGATTTGCAACTCGAACAGTTAAAACCATTTTTATATTTATCATAATAAATAAATTCACATAAACATTACTAGCTACAAGAATAGTCTTACACCAATCTACATACCTGCATGACAAAGATGGCGAAGATCTCAAAGAATATCTGCATGGTGATGTCAGTGATGGTGACAGACAATATCATCACCATCAGCAGGTAGGGGTCTGTCAGTAGCCTCAGACGGGAGAAAGATGTGAAGCCTAGCCACCAGGGGGACACTGTGTCCACACCGTACAGTGGGGAGACTACGTCTTCCACCAAACCACCTGAAAAAGATATTTAGTGATGAATAAAAGGTCATATAGAGTAGGTTCTTAATTATCGGTCAGTCCTACTTTATCGAACACGTAAGAAAAAACCATGATACCTGAAGGTATCATGGATACCAATTAAAATAAAATAATTATTATTATATCGTTACCTACCCTACCCTACATCTAAAACATATAGTTTCCCTCATTCTTATATTATTTTCCTTATTCCTTGGGGAAAAGGCACATTCATAAATATTTAGAGGCAACGATTTAATTAAGAAATCTTTTTGGAGAAAATTAGAGATAACTAGAATGGGTATTCGTAGAGAGCATAGCTACCTTCACCGCCGCTCATTTTAACCTTGACCATTGACCCAATCAATGCCAAAATCTAATCAAATGGTTCCTGGATAATGACCAATCTTCCCATTAAATTTAGGGCAATTTGATTGAATACTTTTTAAATTATATGAGTAACAAGATTACAAATAAAGAAATATTGCTGATCAAAATGATGGCATTCTTCTGAAATGTTCATATTGCTAGCTCATCTAAAACGGGATACCTCAAAAAATTTGAATCACTCATTGATTTCAATAACAGCATATCTCTTAGCTATAAGTATAATTTTTTTAAGATGCGTTTTTGAAGTTTTAATATCGTTTTATAAACTTTTCCTATTTTAAAATTTAGTCAGTTAGTGAGCAACAACTTAATGGCACAGATTCGTAATTTCTGAACAAGATGGTGTAAAATTTAATTTTTGAGTTATTCCACTATCGGATTTAATGACAAATTAATAAGAGATAAAAGAAAGTGAAGGCTAAAATCAAAGCGCAATACAGGATATGGACTATACAGGGAGACCCCACTTACAGTAAAAAATTGTAACTCAAATTAACATAGAAATTGAACAAAAAGTGGGGTAGACCCCGCTTTTAGTTTAAACCTTTTTTCTCCAACTAAAATCACGTTTGCATGGTACTCTAACACTATGTAGCTAGTATGTACTATATTTTATATGGTTCCTTCAATGTAAATAAAATTGTTTATAAATAATTTTCTGGTACAACTGATGTAAGTAAGCTCAGCAGGGTCTACACCGTTTTAATTCGTCCTGTTCTTAAAGCTGGTCTGCCTGGAGCCTGTTTTGATATCCAAGTCTAATTCATTTCATCTATGCATAGTTTTTTTTTTATTATTTCATTTATCTTCATCCAGAAACTTTAATCAGAAAAGAAAAACAAATGGATATGAAAGAAAAACGATGCATTACATTAGATTTCATGACATTTTCTTACCAATAAGAGAATACACAATTAGCAAAGTGATGGCTGTCTGTATACCACCAGTGGTGTAGCCATGAGAACTGCCAAAGATAATCTGAGAGAGTCGTGACAGGAGTTTCTTTGGTGACAGGATAGCCATGATCCTCTGCCTGGTAGGAGTGTTGGTGGAGCTACCAGTCACCAGGTTACCATTCCAAAGGATGTAGTGGAGACTGTGTAAGACACTAGTGTAGATACCCATAACTAGTACAGCTAGGGAGCGAGAGTTGAGACACAGGGAGGTGTCTGTGGAGCTGAAAAAGAATATTGACAGAGTTACATAGATATATTTTAAGCATCACTTTGCTGGGGTATATAAGACTAAAGCGCACAGTCTTTATCAAGTTAAAACCATGTTCAAAAGGAATGTACTTTCAAATAATTCAATGAAATAAGTTTACCATTACTGTCTTTTTGACATAAGAGTAAAAGAAATGGACACTGTAGCTACATGTTTGAAGTCCATATTTGAATTTGTATATTTAGTTTGTTTATAAAAAGACAATATTTGTCCATTAAATGAAATTATAAAAATAGAGTTAAAATGGAGATAAAATAATAGCTACCTTGAATTGCAGAGCATGAGGTTATCCCCTATGTCAGGTAGGATAAGGACAGCATATTGTTGAGAGAGGGATAACGTACACACAAACACAGCTGTGATAACTACTACAACTCTGAACTTGACGCAGTGCTGCACCAGATCCCACACACGAATGAAATGGTGGCCAGAAACTGTAAAGAAATTCATAGGAGTTAATAAAGAATAGTGATGGGACGATTAATCAGAATCACATCGGAAAAATGGGAATATTTGGGTTTTTCAACTTTCAAGGTATCATCCCATACATAAAAGGGCGTATACACATAGGTCGTTTTAAGTCTTTCCACCAGATTTTTTGCTGAGCTCCTCCTACTTTTTACCTGCAGGTATCATGGATACCAACTAAAATAATTAACAATTTTATTGTTTTTTCTTAAATGATTCAAAAATATTGTTGAAAAAGTAGGAGGTCCAGTCCAGTATCTTGTTGGGTATAGGCTTCTCAACGCCACCCAGGACTAACGGTATAGAGGCTTCACCTTTACTGTCAGCCCCCCACACCTATATTCCACCACCCTGTGATCTTCCTCTCTCTGCCCAAGCCTCTTCCAAGTAGGCCTTCATCCCATCTCCCCTCTCCCCAAAACCTGCTCCACAATCTCCACTCCATATTTCACTCTCAAGTCCCTCAGACCTTCACACTCAACCAAAAAATGTTCCAACGTCTCCTCCCCCAACTCACACACGCCACAAACTGTCTCACCTCCAACAAACCTCCTCCTCCAATTCAACCTGAGACAGTCCGCCCTTGCTCTGAACAGCAACACCGATCCCCACCCATTTCCCCTCCTATCCTCTCCTTCATCTCATAATAATACCTCAAAGTATGCTTCCCTCTCACCTCCTCTCGCCATCTTCCATGTTCCCACTCATTTATCCTTTCCACAATCTGCTCCCTGGACATGTCTCTCACCTGCTGTCTGTCAAGTCCCACCTCCTCCATGTACCCACCAACTATTCTAAACCATCCACCATTCCCTCCCTTCACATCACCAGCATCAACTATCCTCCTCAGCAACCCATTCTCACCCTCCATCATATGCTTCAAAAACAAAATCTTCCCCTTCATGTCTCTAGGAGTCACTCCAGAGCAACCTACCTCTCCCTGTAGAGCCGCTGAGGCGCCGTATCCAGGTGCTCCCAGAATTTTCATCCAGACTCCATTTTCCACCCGCTGCATTCTCTCTCTCTCTCCCTTCCTCCACACCATCACATCTCCTCCACTCAAAACTCCCAGCAGAACCACACTCTTCCAAAACACCTTCCCTATCGTCATCCTCTCGCACGCTCTGGACACCACCGAAAAAGTAAGGTTGCTCATCTTCTCTGCCAGCTTCAACTTCCTCTCCCTATTCTCTCTAAAACAGTCAAGCTTGGACACCACTTCCATTCCCAAGTATCTCATCCTGTCCACAACCTCCACTCCCCCCACCATTCCGTCATCTGGTTTCTCCCCATTAAATACCATGCATACCGTCTTCCTTCTATTAATTCTCATTCCAAATCCCTCCGCCACCCCAGCCAGCCTCCCCACCATCTCCCCAGCCTCACCCACACTACCCGCCAACAACAACCCATCATCCGCATAGAACAGAACTGAAATATACATTCCTCTCACTCTGCATCCCAACCCTCTCCTAACAATTCTCTCAATCAGCATCCACACAACCATCAAGAAAAGTTGCGGGGACCCAGTGCAGCCTTGTCTGATGCCTCTTCCTATCTACGTATCACCCATCTTTCTGCCTTCCCTCCAAATCTCAGTTCCATCACCCCTATACAAATTGACCACCACATCTATCACTCTAGGGTCACATTTGTAATACTTCAGCGCTGTGACCAACACCCCCCTATCCACACTATCAAAAGCCTTCTCGAAATCTACAGCCACCACTACCAAACTTTCTCTTAACCTATACTTCTCCTCCACGCACCATCCTAACAAAAACAAATTCTCCTCCATTCTCCTGCCCTCCGTAAAACCCGCCTGCATGTAACCAACTCTCGCATCACTCATCACCTGTCCCACCAAACGCTCCTTCAACACCCCCATGAACACCTTATACCCCACATTTGTCAAAGCTATTGGTCTGTGCTCATTTACAGTTGGTCTTTGAGCTTTTGGTACCATCCAGGTTTTGGATTTCTTCCAGATCCCACTCACCTGCCCCGACTCCAACATCCTATTGAAAGCTCCAGTCACCCTTCCCATGCATCCCTCACTATCTGCTATCGCTCTGTACATTTCTCCCTTTATCTTATCTGGACCTCCCTGCTTACGGCTTTTCAACTTCCCTATCCTTTTTTTCACCTCACCTTCAGGAGATTAGCAAAAAGTCTGGTAGAAAGACTTAAAACAACCAACGTGTGTACGGCGATAATAAAGAATAAACTGATATTTATTCACTATACATGTTTTATGCAGTTAGAGTATCAAGGAGTTTATGAATATTTGCTAACATTGGCAGGGATTGTAGATAGTAACAGAATTCACTTTTTCCTTCAACAACTGCAATGGTTTTGTTGCTGGCATTTCTAAGTTTAATTTGAAACAAGTCAGTGGAGCATTTATATAGAATGACTACCTGATATTTAGCATCCTCTGACTGACTAGTGTAAGTTCTGAGTAATATGACAGTTCCAAATTGTCAATTGTACTAAAAATTTGAAAAATAATTGGTTAAATAAATAGTAATATTCAAGTTTTCCCTTATATATGATTGAAAATGTGTTACTGTTCAATAACTTAGAGCTTACCCGAGAGTTTAACCATTAGATTATTTTCTGATACTCAAGGCATTATAATTACAATAAATAAGTTTTGAATATGTATTAACTCACCAACATATTTATGGACATGTACTCTACTCAGCACTAATAACACCAGAGTTGACCAGAACATTGATTTGTAAAAGCTGAGGCTGATGAAAGCTTGCAGCAACAAATGTAAATAAGAGAAGGGGTTCCATAGCTGAAAAATGAAGAAGTTAGCTTTGAGGCATGAATACAGGAGGAATTTTTCTATACCGGTCAAAATTATTTGTAATTTCAGGATATTGTCACAGTAATGTGTGTTAACTTAGGTCATGATAGGTCAATAGGAGATTTCTAAAGGTCAAATTGGTATATTTCTTGATCTTATGTTACTAGGCACAATGATGTGAAGCTATTCCAATAACTGAAATCTAGTTTCCTTAACTAAAAAGAGCAATTTTCCTGAAAGTATCCTTACTATTCATTATATAGGCGTATATTTCTAGTACTATTTCACAATGAATATTATCAATATAACAGACCAAACTTTCAATTTGAAAACAAATGCCACTCACCTGATTTACTAGAAGTTCTCTGAAGAAATTAGAGAAGAGTATTGGAATGGTCTGCACAGCAAGGATTGTGAAGATTGCCTTGCAGTACCGCCATATTAACACCTGAAAATAGGGGGAAAGGAGTGATATGAAAAAGGGAAGATATTGTTAAAAGACAGCATTCACTCGTTTGGAACCAGTCTGCAGATCATGGGACAATCTATTAAAACTTCTATATAAACACTATCAGTTAGTGCAGACTTGGTTGGAAGCTGCCAACTGGATTAACTGGCATAGACCACATAAGTGTTCTAGTTCATAGAGATCTCTTGTTCTGAGACTGTTAGAAGTAAATTTAATGTGAATATAAAGACCAATGATCTGATCATTAATTTATAAGTGATCATAGTTAAATTTATGGAAATATATTTATTTGAATATAGAGGCTAAGTACCACTCAGAAAAAAGGGGTCTTCTGATGAATTAATTACTCTGTAGTCTATTGAAGTTTAGCAAAGCTTAAAATACAGTAATAAATTAATGGGAACTGTATAATCTGCAGCATTTAGTCTATAAAATTCATCTGTTAGCCCAAGGTATTTTCCAGAGTGGGCTAAGTTTTCCGATACCCTGAGGCTACCGGCGCCGGCCCAGTCTGCAAAGCATGCACAATCAGTCGCTAGATATTAAATTTTTGGGGCAATTTGTCTCAAAAGATTTTCAAATTTCTCTCCAAAATAGGCAAAAATCTCAATAACATGTAAACATAGAAATTAATTGGAAAATAGTCACCAGATGATTCAGGAGACTAATTTCAAGGCCTCAATAGTCGCCGGATAAACTTCACAACTTCATGCATCTTTTGCAAATTGCAGACTGGGGGCCGGGCGGCCACTAGCCAGTTTGCAAAATATGGGAAATTTTATACATTTTCTGTGCAAAATGCAGCAAGTAGTACCATGCAAACATTGTTAATTTAATAATTAGCTCCAATAGAGGATTATGTTCCCCCAAACTGCATAGTCTGTATTTGGTGCACAAAATTCCACCGCCTTTTTCAAAAAGTTGAAAAAATTGAAGAACAATTTCCAGTAATTTGGCTGATCCACCAACATTTCCCAAATTTAACCATCGTAAATTAATTGTAACATAGGAATAAATAGCTAAAAATCCACTGACTTTACCAGAATAATATTTTCAAAGGAGAAAAAATTTCAACCGATAAGTCGTTGGAATTTACCAAATACAGTCCAGGGCCCAGGCAATAAAGCATTCTTTTTCTTGCCATTTTAATAAATTTAATTAGTTTATAACATTCATGCTAAAATAGGGTCACCGTGTCACGCAGGTAAATTGCGGCCTACTGACTAACAGCAGCCTCTAACAACAGAAACATAATAGCTTCAAGTTCAAAACACACGTCAAAACTTAAATTAATAAATTATAGCATGCAGTGGCATGCACTGCAGTGACTGCTTCTTTTAATAGCTATGCAACATTTTAATGTAATTTTGGTTCAGAAGTTTTAGAGACTCTTTGAGAGGGCCGCAATTAGAAATGAAAGGGTCTCAATTTAGTCCAAGTTTGCAGGATATGGGACATTTTTTACATTTACTGTGCGAACAATCCATAATTTCGTCCTATAAATACATGTATTTTACAGAAAACAGAAGGCAAAATAGAGGAGTTCTTGGGGAACAGTGACAACACTTCACCAGTTTCTGCAGTCTGGCAATTTACCTGCATGACCCTAATAGTAATATTGGTACCAGACTGCAGCCAGATTGCATTAGTTGTTGTCCAAGAGCTGCCATTTCACCAACAGGTTATTTGAAGAGCCGTGGGGATATCATATCTGAGCCGTGGGATAAAAATCGCGAGCCGTGGGATAAAAATCGCGAGCCGTGAGATAAAAATCGCGAGCCGTGGGATATAAAATGAGAGCCGTGGGATAAAAAATGCAAGTCGTGGGATAAAAAATGCAAGTCGTGGGATAAAAAATGGGAGCTGTGGGATAAAAACTACCAAGCAATGGGATATAAAGCGAGCCGTGGTGGAAGGAGCAATTACTACCTAGATTTAGTTACTTATTAACAGACCGGGAACATTTGATCAAGTGAAAATTCACATTTGATGAGCCGCAAAGTTTTGAAACTCTATATAAATATCTTTTAGAAGGCCGCGAGTTTCGAAAAAAATTCACAAAGAATGCAATCTGGGACTGCAGGAACTGGTAAACAGACTAACAGTTTGCCAAGAAATCCTCCATTTTTGCTTCTGTTCTCAGTAAAATACATGTAAATATATTAGGAAATTATGGATTGTTGGCACAGACAATGTTAAAAAATGTCCCATAGGTATGGCATATTCTGCACACTGATATAGGTATTTTATAATTTTGAGCCCTTCAATTGCAAATGGAGAGAAATATCTATTTTTCTGAAATTTTCTCCAGTCTCCTATTCAACAATGTTAAGCTACTTTGAGAGAATTTAATCAATTTTAATATTTTATAATTTGATCATATTTGATCCTTTGGAGAGAAATGTTGTTAATTTTGAAGAGAAATGTTGTTAATTTTGAAGAGAAATGTTGTTAATTTTGAAGAGAAATGTTGTTAATTTTGAAGAGAAATGTTGTTAATTTTGAAGAGAAATGTTGTTAATTTTGAAGAGAAATGTTGTTAATTTTGAAGAGAAATGTTGTTAATTTTGAAGAGAAATGTTGTTAATTATGGAGAGAAATGTTGTTAATTATGGAGAGAAATGTTGTTAATTTTGGAGAGAAATGTTGTTAATTTTGGAGAGAAATGTTGTTAATTTTGGAGAGAAATGTTGTTAATTATGGAGAGAAATGTTGTTAATTATGGAGAGAAATGTTGTTAATTATGGAGAGAAATGTTGTTAATTATGGAGAGAAATGTTGTTAATTTTGGAGAGAAATGTTGTTAATTTTGGAGAGAAATGTTGTTAATTTTGGAGAGAAATGTTGTTAATTTTGGAGAGAAATGTTGTTAATTTTGGAGTCTGGAGAGAGATTTTGTTAATTTTGGAGAGAGCTGGAGAATTTATGGGTCATAATATTTTACTTGGACATTTAGACAATATACCAAAACAAATTGCTAAACTAAAACATAATCTTAGATAGGTAGCCTAGGGTCACACAGGTAAATTGCGGCCCACTTACTAACTGCGGCCTCTAACAACTGAAACATCATAGCTTCAAAACACACGTCAAAACTTAAATTAATAAGTTATAGCATTCACTGTGCTTCTTTTGATAGCTATGCAACATTTTAATGTAATTTCGATTAAAAAAGTTTTAGAGACTCTCTTGAGAGGGCTGCAATTAAAAATTAAAGGGCCGCAATTTACCTGCGTGACCCTAGTTACTAAAGTAAATTCTTACCTCATCGGTGAAAAGCTTTTCGATGCTCATCTTGAATAATTAATTAACCTTCTGTAACTCCTTAAAACACCAAAATCAGTTGGTTTATCTTTACTTAATTAGCTACTTATCACCAACAAACTTTATGCGAGAGATATGAAGCATGGGCACCTTAACTAAATGGTAATGAGTAAAATCCCTCTTGCATAAATCCTAATCTAACAGTAGTCACCACAGAATAATTCCACCAAACACTTCTTCAGTTCAAATAATAATGTTTTGGTTTATTAGGTATAATAATCTGTCTTCTTACTCTGCTATCGTTTTGGCCCTCATGGAAATCAAACCGCGAACGAAAAATTAAAATTTAGACACTGAACTTCTGAAGTTACCCTAATTCAACATTCAAGTTACCCTGAAATTTTACCCAAATTACCATAAAGGATTATTCGAATTACCAATTGACATTTTGAAGCTACTCTATAATATTTCACAAGTTACTATATTTAAAGGCCCGTTTACACGCTACGATACATTGAAGCGATTTATCGTAATGAAGAGGTTGTTGCGATTTATCAGTACGTGTAAACAGGTGATCGTATCGATTTATTGGAGTTGGAATTGGATTGTGTGATTGGTGCTAGCAGGCTCAAATTTATTATTTTATACGAATCATAACGATAAGTTTGAACGTGTAAACAGGGTTCCAATAAATCGTTGCAATCTAACTCAATATATAAAGGCCCGTTTACACGCTACGATAAATTGAAGCGATTTAATGAGCACAGAGATCGCAACAATTAATCAGATGATTGATACAGTGTTTACACGCAACGATTTTTACTCAAATATCTTTATTTTTCACTAGCCGTCATGGACGAAACATTATGATGGTCTGCATTTGGAAAGATATCTTAGCGATTTATTGGAGTTGGAATTAGATTGTACGATTCATGGTAAATAAATAGAAAGTATAGTAAGTACAATATTGGAACATCCGAAAATACTACACGGACGTGACATTGATTAAAACGACTGACGTCACACTAGTTATTTCCAAATAAAATTTGTGCCAATATTGAATTAAATGTCCATTTTCATGGATATTAAAGGTCCTCTCCAGGCTCCAGGAAAAAAATGAGTTTATAACATATAATATTATAGAACTTAGGTATACGATTATTATTCTGCAAACCGCATACAATTCGGTTCAGTATATATTTTGTAATTTGTTTTTAAAGTTTTAAATACTCTGTGAGCAACAATTGAGCGAATCACTAATCTGATGCTCAAGAAGAAGATTGGACACTCTTTCTTTTGATTACAAATTTGAATTTTATAAACAAACCATGCATTTTCAGTCTTTATTTTAGATATCAATTGTTTCCTAAAGTATATAAACGTTTCTATTATAAGTTCTTTCGATTTTATACCTTCACACGAATATTGTATGTATTTATTAAACCTAATACCTAGTTGACAATCAAAACAAATTATGTACATTCTTTTTCTTTAGGCTGAAAATTTCTTAAATCAGTAAGTCGGAAGCAAAATAGGTTTTGTAGAGTTTTGATTATAAAAATATTTAAAAGCATATAAAATTAAAAATATGCTACCAAATTCGATGCAGTTTACAGCAAAATGATAAAAAAACATTAGCCTCGTTGATTAAGACAATAAAAATATTTGCTTGGAGGGGACCTTTATCTTAAATAAAATATTGTTTTCATCACGTTTTACACTCTATTCACATATAATTTTCAGCTTAAAATCCTTCAAAATCTCCAATAGAGTAAAGGTGACTGAAGGATTTAATACACATTAGCATTTATCTGATTAAATAAGAATTTTCATTAAAAAATTCATTCGTCAAATTGTGCTTAAAATAATATTTCACCATATGTTAGATAATGGTCATTTGAGTGCTTCATTGTAAATACAATAGATTACTAGGTACCTCCTTACATTTTACAATTTTGTTAATAAGCCAACTTATAAGTCTCATCCTGGTATTAAATATATAAAAGTTATCTAGGTATTTGAAGCTAACGAAACATATTGTTTATTAACATATTCTATCTACATTTACTTGTCGCACCTATATAATTCTCATTTTGACATTACTTCGTCTGATTTTGTGTGACGCCATTTGTTTACATAGTTTTTGAAGACCGGAATCAAGTTCTCCGTTAATAAGTTTGCAACTTAGTATACTTTTCTATCAATTTACAATGGTACGATTTGTGCTAGCAGGCTCAAAATATACCTATGAATCGTAATGATAAGTTCGAACGTGTAAACAGGCTTCCAAGAAATCATTAATATTTTCCCCGGATCTTTCCCATTTGACGACCCCCACCAGTTTTGATTTAAATTATATTTTTATGTATTTTTGTCAATAGAATCCGAAAATCGAAACTGATTTTTGTAGAAACTAATAGTTTATGAGATATAAGGGTTTAAAGTTATTTATTTCCTATGTATTACTGAAGGATTGGGAACTTTGAAAAACCCGTGTTTTCATTGAAATTACTTAAACAATATAGATTTTTTACATGAAATAGTAATATAGTTTGTTGTATCCGTTAGTTTGTTGTACTGCACACTTCATGATTTATTATTGGCCTGGCTTGGGGGCTCAGAGTTCCCAATCCTTCAGTAATACATAGGAGATAAATAACATTAAACCCTTATATCTCAAGAACTATTAGTTTCTACAAAAAACAGTTTCAATTTTCGGATTCTTTGGACAAAAATACATATGAAAGGAATAATTTGAATTAAATTTGGTGAGGGTCATCAAATGGGAAAGATCCCTTTCCCCTTCACGCCACTTCATAGTGGGATAATGGTATTCTCTTATAAGCAGAGGTGGGCAGCGCTACTTTTAAAAGCAGCAGCGCTGCCGCTGCCGCTATATGCATGATAATGTAGCGGCGCTGCCACTGCCGATACATTTTCTGAAAAGCAGCGGCGCTGCCGTTCCATCAGAATGTAGCAGCATCGCTACAGCGCTACTTTTCAAAAAAATATTACATATGCTGTAAAATTGAATTTATTATTTTTACGGCCAGGATAGCTACAGTGTAGAAATTAATTGTTGATCCCCAGAAAAAAAGTTACACGCAAGGAAATGGGCAAATACAATAACTGTTGATCCTTGATCAAGAGAGAACTCAAGACGAAATTTTTGGAAACTAGTGATGCAGTTTTTAAGAGTGTCTGTGTGAAAAAACCACCTACTGTAGAATTCTGAAACTAATTGCCTCCTATGTTTCACTAGGCCTCTTTCGAGGGATACACACAAGGTAACTATGGGCAGAGAAGTATCTTATGAATGATTAAGAAACAATACTCTACAAAGACAAAATGCGTGAAAACTCTCAATGGCCCTGACTGATGGGCTTGGCTCCCTCATGCCTCACCACATCGTCAACGAATTTGACGTCAACATGGAAGTGGAGGTATGATAATTCGTGCTGGAACCATTGTAAATGAACTGTTCGGATCTTCCGGGATTCCAGGAGTGAAAATAAATTCTGCTATTTAGATTAACTTCTTGAATGGACAATGGTGGATTTTTTCATTGGCTTTAAAGGAGCCCTGCTGCGGTAAGAAAAAGGTATTTTCATATACGTAACAACTCTCCTTCTCACTCTACTAAGGAAACTTTGAATTTCCTGAGTAGTAATAAGTTCGTCAATGACAAGTTGATGGTATGGCCCAGTCTCTCTCTAGATTCAAACCCAATTGAAGAACTTTAGTCCATCCTGAATCAGAATATGTATGTGCGAAAGATGAGCTCTGGAAAGATACTGAAGACTCTTGTAAGACGATAACGTCTGATAAAACTCAGAAATTGACAGATTAGATGGATAAGCGTCTCCCTATAAACAACGTATATAGATTCGGTTTCTTTTCGAGTGCTGGGATATCGAATCGATGGATTGTTCCATGGAATCGACAGACCGTTGCTTGTAGGACTTTTAAAAATGGAGAAAAAGAGGGAAATCAAACCGGATGTTGACTTGAAATTAGCAGTTGAACTACACATGAACGCTTTTTCTAAATAAAAATACAATTTAATTATTTAAAACGTTTATTCATGAAGTTTAGTGTTATGTACCCAAGACCTTGGTGCACTGAAAATGAGTAACTTTAACTAAAATGATTGTAGCACCCGAACTAATATTTGACTTACTTTCAATTTTTACTCTCAATATGTAGATGCACATTTCTTGAAATTTGCAAGGCAAACTATTGAGTTAAACCCATTTTATTGCAAAAAACTCATCATGATAGAAGCGTAAGACGATGTGTCATGTGAGTAGATAGTATTAGGCGGTTCTGTCTTAAAGGTCCCCTCCAAGCAAAATTTTTCATTGCTTAAATCAACGAGACTGATGTTTTTATCATTTAATTGCGAACCCCATCAAATTTGATACCATGTTTTTAATTTTATATGCTTTTAAAGATTTTTATAGTCAAAACTCTACAAAACCTATTTTACTTCCGAATTTCTAGTTTTCAGTCAGAAGAAGAAGAATGTACACCATTTGTTTTGATTGTCAACTAGGTATTAAGTTAGTTAATAAATCTATTTAATATCCGTGTAAAGGTATAGAATAAGATAAAACTATTATAGAAACACTTATATACTTTAGGAAACAATTAATATCTTAAACGAAGGCCAAAAACGCATTGTTTGTTTAAAAATCTATATTTGAAATCAAAACAAAGGGTGTACAATCTTCTTCTTGACCTGCAGGTTAGTGATTCGCTCAATTGTTGCTCACAGAGTATTAAAAAACTTTAAAAGCAAATAATAAAATATATACTAAACCGAATTGTATGCGGTTTGCGGAATAATGATCATAGACCTTAGTTCTATAATATTATGTTTTAAACTCATATGTATTTTTCCTGGAGCCTGGAGAGGACTTCTAATATCAAATATTCACATAGCGTAGCATTATTATATATGGTCGTGCTGTGAATCATTATTTGAATATCAGTTGGTCCCACTTCGCGAATTTGTCTGAATATCACTTACAACTGATAATCTATCTAGGGTCGCGCACTTCGGCACTTGTATAGACTTTTATCTAGATTCCTCAGATAACTTTAACTCATCTAGCGCTTTTGAAAAAAGTAGCGGCGCTGCCGCAGCACAAAAAGAAGCACCGCTTGTGGGGCGCTTCTGTCTCCTCCTCGGTACTGCGTTTTGGTACTCTGTCTACTTCTCGTTAATATATAAGTTGTGGTAACTACTCTCTATCAAGCCTACATGTAGTGAAATTAATTATTATATAAAAAGATTATTACGGTAAAATTGTATAACATTTTTCACCAAAATATGAAATTGAAAAGTATAATAAAAGAAGGTAGTCCATTGAAATAATCTATTAGTTTTTGAAAAATATAAATTAGACAAATGAAATGTTTCCAGTTTAATTGTTTATCATATTTCCAACAATAATTTAGTATCCTCATTCTAATAGATAGTCTAAGATAGAACAAATATGTATGAGTGTATCATATTCATTCTTCAGACAACCAGTAGGTAATATAATTTAAATATTAAGAGTAAATTAGTACCTACTTTCTCCAAATGGTCGAATGGGTCCTATAAGCATTGAAGTAGAAACTACAGTACTATAACATGACTTAACGCAATGCTACTGGTGTTATGGTGTAACCTTTATAGTCTCAAAGCTTAGAACAATCCTATATAACAATCCTATATCCTTAACAGTTATCTTCCCCCATTAATTTGTCACAGAAAGTAAGCATCCTAACTACCGTCTTGTTACACCTAACTACTCGACCGAAAACTCCCCATCTGGTACGTTTCAATGCTAGGAATTAGCGTGCAGAAGTACGATTTCTACATATCTGGTACGTTTTCGCTCATGTTTCAGCTAAAACTGTTCCCCGAAGATTCAGTCAAGAAGAAGATGTCTTAAGATTAGGACGGTCCTTATTGCTTCTTCTAACGCTTTTCTCTTATTTTATTACAAGTGAAATGTTTCCTAGTATGTTGTATTAGATAGATACGTAAATTTATTATATCGTGGAAAGTGCATTTTACGTAAAACTATTATTGTTATGTGTGTTCTATGAAATTGCAAAGAAAGGAATTAAGTAAAATATAAAATAGGATTTATTTACTGAATTTAATATTGAATCGCAATTGAAAAGGTGAGTTATTATATTAATGTAATGATAATATATTTCTTGTCTTGCAATGATATAATTTACTTTATAATTACTTTGATTATCCACTTTTATTTTATTATTTTAAATTATACAATTTTATATAGAAAAAGATTTAAAAATGCATAGAAATATTCAAGTGATAAAATATTATATTCAAAATATAATAAAATATAAATTTACATTGAATTCATATTTCTTTATATTTAACAACTGTTTAACAATAAAACTTTCAAGTAAGTAATAAAAGCAGCACAAAAAAATGTGTACTAAATTCACATGTGGTTAGAAAGAACGTACACAAATAATATGTAATTACATATAGGGTAAATTCCAAGTTATCGGACAGTTTCACATTTTCGATCATGTAAGAAAAAGTATATAATAATTTCAATTTATTTTTATTATAATTGGATACCTGTAGGTATCATGGATACCACTTGAAATTGAATTGAAATTTTTATATACTTTTTTCCTGTGTGTGATCGGAAATGTGGAACTGTCCGATAACCCGAAACTTACCCTACATAATTATTTGGTATAGAAGACAAGCGACACATGTGGTTTGTGTCTGTCTGTCCGTTACACTAAATTATTCTGATATCAGTTCAATAAATGGTTCCATTAATTAAATTAAATTAAATTTTATTCAGTTTAAAATATTGGAGTAAAAGCGGAGTCAGGGATAATAATTATTACGTAAATTGAACTATTCTATCGGTATCCAAAAAATTGATATGGTAAAAATACAGTCATTTTTGATGGCACGCGTAAAACTAGTGAGTTTTTATAAACGACTGATATTTGTGTGAATGAAAGTAAGTGAATATTGCTGTTATAAAATAATTTAAATTATTTTGATTTATAAATTGAAATGATTAAAAAAATAATGGTATTTCATACAAACTTTCAATATACTTCTTAATTTGTGTATTTATTATTAATGGTAAATAAAAATTACTGTAAAACAATTAAAAGTATTGCTAATATAATAAAACTTAATGAATTGATGAGTAAATTAAAAATTATGAATTTTATTTATCATAATATGAAGAATATTTTTTATGTACCTTTTATTTATAAATTCTATTTATTCCAAATCAATAGAAATAAGACTAAAATATCTATTATATGAATTGACTAGATCAAATAGTGTGATTTAAGAAGAAATCACCGAACAAACTAATGTACAAACAAACTGTGGGAAAGCGTGACACCTAAAATGCGGAAAGAGAAAATTAGAACATATATACATATACACACCTCCACGGTTAGTACACCAGTTACGGTGATTAACAAATTACTTATTTTCGATCATAAATTAAAAAAAAACATATTTGACTGTTTAACTCGTTATTTAAAGTCCCTTTAATCAACGTTTTGTTAAGACGAATTTGATTCAAAAGATTTTTTTACTCCACACTATTTCCATGTTATAAAAAGTGTTATTTTTTAATCTCAAAGTTGAAGTCATTATTCTTAATAAAGATAATTGTTTTTTTTATTATTTAAAGAAAGTTTGCTTCTTCTAGCAGAGGGCATTTTAAAAAAAAATTTATTCAGGATTCCTACCTAAATTGACTCAAATTTTGAGTCAAATTGACTCTTTCTAATATTCAACTCAAAAAAGAGTCATATGGACTCCTAATGACTCCTAATTCATAGTCAGATTGACTCAGGTATAGAGTCAAGCAAGAAAAAAAGACTCCAATATTAGAGTTTTGTCAGCTTTGAGTCAAACGACGAGTCAGGTTGACTCGCCATTTTTGCTCAGTGTACTTGATCCTGATGATGAATAGACATCTTTCTATTCGAAAGCTGAATTACTTTCAACTTTGTTATTTTATTATAACAATGTTTTAAAATAAATAAAAGACATTGTTTCTTTTATGAGAAACTTTTAATCTCTCGTTGCATTTTGGTCACTTTGTTAGACACCATTTAATATATTTCATGTTTTATATTATTAACTGTAAAGCCTTTCAAAGAGTTAAAGTAATGTTTATATTTCGCAAAGGAAAAGGTAGAAAGTTGAATAAGTGATAGCATGTTTAAATGTTACATAACTAAATGTTTTTATCATGTTATGTATTAAAAAGAATGTAGTATATATAATTGTGTTTGTGTTTCGTACGTACGTTACGCCTTTCAGAAAAAGGGGAAAAGTCTTTAAAAAACTATAAAAAATGATGTAGGTTATTAAATTAATAAATTAAATAGAAATTCAATCTTATGGAAAACTAAATAGAAAATAACTTCAAATAGAAAAAAAAAGAATTATTTTCTGTAATTAAAAAAATAATAGATATATTTTATAATAATTTTTCGGCATAAATATATTAATACATTCCCTCCTATGTATACATAAACAATATTAATATAATTTCTGTGCCCGGGAATATAAGACTGTCTAATATGACGCTAATTGCGAGGTAACTCTGCTAAAAAAATCTTCATGAGATTTGCCGTCTGTGATGAAAAAACAAGAAATAAGCTATGGAAAAATGTTATGAGTAATTAATAAAAGAATGTTATTAATGTGCTTAATAAATAGTACAAGGGACTGGAAGAAGCAGTCAGAAAAGAAATTGGCTCCGTGAACAAAGTCACCTATCATCAGTCGGTGACAAGCTCATGGATGCAGAAAAGTTACTGTGTGAAAATAATTAGTTAAAATTATATATTCGTAATTCTAATACAGAAAATTTTCATTATTACTAGTGTACGCGTGCCGTTAAAAATCAGAATAATTTCCTATCCATGCTATCAGCTGCTTGCCAATTAAGCGTATTATTAGGTTAGTGTGACGGACAAACAGACACAAACCATTCATTGAACTGATATCAGAATAATTCCCTATCCAAGCGTATTATAGTGACGGACAGACTGAAGTCGCATTGATTACAGTGTTGACATTACTTTGCCTTATCTTTTTCTTCATAATATAGTGATTTATGTTTCTTCTTCAGCTTAATTGTTGACAGGCTGGGTAGTTGATGTGTTCTTAGGCCTGATGTGATGCGGAACATCACGATCATTTGGGTCGCAGTGTTGCCTGCCAACAGACAGAGGGTTTTGGCTCAGTGTTGCCGACTGACAGAGGGCTTTGTCGCTATTACTTATCGCGCCTCACGCCTCATTGGCTACACAATAATCCCTCTGTCAGTGACAGTCTTATCGGAACAGAGTGCTGCCGAAACACCGCCGAAGAAAACCTTACGGCGCTCTGATTGAAATGGCTACTTTAGGCAAACTTCAGAGATATCGAATGGTTCAATATTTTACGAAAAATATATACTCTATTTGTTATTTTGGTGTCCATGATAAAGTTTTTGATACGTGTACAATAATTGTACGTAACACTAATCTGACGCTGAAGAAAAAGATTATACGCTTTTTGATTTTCGGTTAGAATTTTGAATACGTAATTACATATTTGGCCTTAATTTAAGCTGTCAATGATTAGTTAAAGTAATTAATAGTTTATAAACGTTTTCCCTATTTTATACCTTTACCCGAATATTTAATAATTATTTAATTATTCCTACCTACCTGACATTCAAAACAAATGGTGTACATTCTTTTTCTTGTGACTTAGAGTGAACAACTCGGAAGTAAAACGGATATTGACTATGAAATCTTTCAAAAGCATATAGAATTACATATATACTATCAAATTTCATGTTGTTTACAGCAAAATGATAAGAAACATTAGCCGTATTGATTAAATCAATAAAAAAATATTTCTTGGAAGGAACTTTTAAATTCTAAATGCTTTCGTAGTTCAAATTTTCATTAAAATTTAATGAATAGATATATTAAATTTAATGAATATATATATTATCACTCACTATCAGATGCTGTGGGAGATTAAAATAGACAAAGTCTTTCTTCCTTCGCGGACTAAAACTTCAACTTAAAAAGAAAAAGGAAATCTTAAAAGTTTCAGATTTTTTAGCCGCTAAATATTGTGGCTCTTGAAGATATAAAATAAATATTATATAGAATATATATTTATTATTTCATTCGTAATTAACTTTCGTAATTCAATTAAATTGAATTGTTTTAAAGATGAAGAATTCTTAAATATTATTATTCATTGATTTATTTCTAGAAATCGAAGACTAAGAAAAGTGTATGTGATGATAATTTAATTTACAAAAGAAAATTTACTAATTGCAATTCTTGTTAATATTTTAGAATTGGTCTGAGTACATGACGACAAAATTGTAACACTTGAAAATAATAGAAAATTAGAAAACTACGATTTGAGAAATTAGCATCATATGCAGTAACTCTTTTCTCCGATAGCATTTACGAAATATTTAAATACTATAGTAATCAGTTTCATAATAATACATAAAATATAAAACAAATTGCGTCATGAAATTCAACTGGTATAAGCAACTTTACATCATTAGTTTAATTATTTTCGGTGTATTAACCTGAAGTTACATGTAATAATAAAAAACACATCCTACAAAACTCCAAGATAATATAAATTTATGGTGGGGCCATCGAAGATTAAGTTGGTTCCCATCATTATCAGAGAAAAAAATTATGGTGGGGCAGTGGAAGATAAATGGTGTACCTTCCATGGCCCCACCATAACATTCTCTCTCTTGCCATTCTTATAGTGGGAAGTTTTACCTCGTAATCTTCCATAGCCCCACCATAACATTCTCTCTTTTACCATTCTTAGTGGGAAGTTTTACCTCGTAATCTTCCATGGCCCCACTTTAACATTCTCTCTCTTTTCCATTCTTAGTGGGAAGTTTTACCTCCTAATCTTCCTTCTCGTTTCATATGCTCTAAGCTGACACTATATCCCGGACACACGCGCTATGGTAACGCGATACGGCGTAAACTCACGCGCTTTACTTGGGATTACGCAGAAAAGATACGAATAGAACATTTCAAAAGGTGATGTGCATTCAATATGGTATCCTAACTGAGCTATAATATGGACATGCGAATAGTGAAATTTATGTTACAAGAATTTATTTCATTTTCAAAATAATGAAATTTAATTGTAGGTACAAGGTAAGTTCCGAGTTACCGGACTTTTCCATATTTTCGATCATGTAAGATAAAATATAGAATTTAACATTTCAATTCGTTAATTTATCCTATTTGTTTATATTATCTTAAATGTGGAACAGTGGCCTATCCGATGACAAGGAACATACCCACTACCCCATTCTCATTTTATATCATTCATTTAATTAAAACACTGTTTCAATATTTTTTTTATTGTTTTAAAACTCTATAAAAAACATATCTTCCTCTAAAATCGTCATATAATCAAATACACATAACCGTTTTTATTAAATTATCATACTTTTAACAATATTAAAAAATATATCAAATTTACAAAAATAATATATAAATTTTCATTAAATTTTGTATTTTCATAACATGATATTTTTCAGAACTATATTCATGAATGTAGATTTTAAGAAAAATTAAAATTCTTATTAGTATACCAAGTTTTAATTACAATCTAATTCTTATAAACCAAATTCATTTGTTTCATGAAATTTCGAGGATTTTCTTATTTTGCTCTTACAGTCTGAAGAGTGAATTTTTTTATTAATCTGGAATTCATCATTTTCTTTCTTTTCCAGGTTCTCCTCGCCATGAAGAAGTTTTTCATCATTCTGGTGCATTTAGCGTCACTACTTTGGACTTCAGAAGCCAGCACCTTCTGTCCAGACTTCTGCCGCTGCACAGTGGATTTGCGGGGTAGACAGACAGTGTCTTGTCTACAAGGGGGATTGCAAGACCCTATTCCAATCTTCGACATGGAGATGAACACCAAGATTCTGCACATCAGTGCTCCTTCAACTAGAAAGAACTACCTAAATCTAGGACCGATCTTTCAAAGTTTAAGAAAATTGGAGGACATACATATCAGTTACTCTTCAGTTCCTAATATTGGTGAACACACTTTTTGGGGTCTCCATCATCTAACGTCATTGAATCTCACATGGAATCACTTGACAGGATTGAGAGACACAAACTTTAAAGGTGCAGCAGCTCTCAAGTTTCTAGATTTAAGTCATAATCGGATTGAATCAATTCCATCGGCTGTGTTCAGACATGTTAGAAATCTTATAACACTGTCACTTGCTTATAACTTCATTCAGGAACTTGTGCCTAGAATATTTTATGGTCTGGCACAAGTGGAATATTTGGATTTATCTTATAATCCAGTTCAAGAATTACCGCCTGACATTTTCAAAGATGTTCGTTCTCTGCGAGTTCTGAAGTGTTCAGGATGTAGTTTATCAACTTTTAAAAGTACAATCTTGCAGTACATTCCAAATCTTAGAGAACTCAAATTGACTGATAACCACTTATCTCGTATTCCAGATAATCTTCTATTTTCTCCTTACCTCACAAACCTCCTACTAGATCACAACCATATTTCCTTTGTCGAAAGACACATGTTCGCTCATACCAGAATAGAAAAATTAAGTTTATCTCACAATGAAATAATCAGAGCTGAAACTGAAGCTTTCATGAATTCTAGTATATTTGATTTGGATCTATCTTATAACAACATCGTACATATGAGTCCCAGTAGTTTCAAAGGAATATTTAAGCAGTTAAGAATTCTGAAGTTATCAGGGAACTCCATCAATGTAGTAACACTGATAAAGATTTTACATGAAATAGAGGATCTTCATGAACTTGGATTAGGTGATGTAGGATTAACAAATATTCATACAGAGCTTCTAAAGAATGGTAAGAATATTCGTAAGCTGAACATATCTGCAAATTACTTGACGACATTACCTTTCGAAATATTCACGAGCTGTCCTAATTTACAAGTATTGGATTTGTCCATGAACAGTTTTAGAGGGCTTTCTACGGAGATTTTGAACACGATATCCAACTCCAAGGACATGAGGGTTCTTAAATTAGAAGGTAACCCATGGTTATGTGATAGATGTCATATGTTGTCTCTACTAACATGGTTACAAGATGCCCCTGACCAAGAGTCTGGGTGCAGTGAACCCAGAGTTTGGACATGTCTTAAATGCTTCGGTCCGCCTAAATATGCAGGCCTTGAGCTAGCTTTACTACCTACAGGAGACTTACCTATGTGCAAAGAACATTTAAGAGAAAGAGACAAATTGAAGAATTTGACAGTAATACCAGGATATTCACTAGCAGATCAGCCACCACAGCGCTATGACGTTGATCCATATGAAACTGCTAGTTCTGATATGGAAATCGTAGAAATTAGACCACCATCTTGGGACATTCCTAATATTTTGAATAAAGAAATATATACCATAATAACAGTAATTGGTGCCTTTTTCGTATCGGTTGTTATAGTCATTCTGATTTTATCACTAATTTACCGGAACCAGTCTGCAGATTACTACACTCACGAACCACCGATTTATCCCAGCTCACCAACCAACAATAACGTCCACGCAAAAGCTTCCAAGAAGGCTTCTATTGCTACCATAGATGAAGTTAGCGATATTGCTGGTTCTACTGAATTTATAGAAAATTCCAAGAATAGAAAAAATAAGAAGCAGAAGAAAAATAAGAAAAAATCCGATGACCTGAAAAATACGATTGTGGACGAGTGTGGTAAAACAAAGATATGTAACAGCTCAGATTTGCTGATTGAAATTCTTGATTCCGAACCTAGACCAGGAAAAAGTTAAATTATTTCTATTTTTAAATCATTATGACTATACTTATAGTATCAATATTCATAATAGAACTTATTGTATCCATTTGGATCGCATATTATGGATCACTATTAAGTAGGAATTACTATGTATAAATAAGAAACTGTACTATATAAGCATATTGAATAAGGGTTTCAGATACGTATATGTACTTATAATTATTTATTGTTTCAAGTGCCATAGAATTTCACATCTTCATTAATCATTTGATCTTCCACTATTATAGGGTGTAAGCATATCTATATTGTATCCGTTCAGATAATGTTTGGAAGTAAATAAACAGTTTTCTAATTAGGTTTAATCGTTGAATGAAATCACATTTTATATTAATACATATATGTATCCGGTGCCATTTTGAAAATTATATGTTCTTATGTTACTCAGGTGTTTCAGGGTTACTCTATAAGGCCCAATTTTACTAGCGGATAAAACACCGCGTTTTCACCGTCAAGTTTACGCCTTTTCAATTGATCACTGTTTAATGAATGGAAGGCGGTAGAAACGCTAGTGTAGACTGCAAATTTGTTTTACCTTCATTTAACCGACGAAAACGCGATGTTTTATTTTCAATTATAGAATGGGCCTAAAGATCTCGCTTTTGAAAGCGAGATTCAAGTGTCTCGCTTTTGGAAGCGAGACACTACATGGGAGGTTGGATATACTTATTTGTTTCAAAAGCTTGAAAGTTTCAGTACGATGTATTTTTGTTTCTCTCTAACCTTCAAAGTGTTTATTTCAGTAAACTTATTCTAAGTACATCACACTAGAATGCTGATACACTAAAGTGCATCACACTAGAATGCTGATACACTAAAGTGCATCACACTAGAATGCTGATACTCTAAAGTGCATCACACTAGAATGCTGATACTCTAAAGTGCATCACACTAGAATGCTGACACACTAAAGTGCATCACACTGCAATGCTGATACACTAAAGTGCATCACACTAGAATGCTGAGACACTAAAGTGCATCACACTAGAATGCTGAGGCACTAAAGTGCATCACACTAGAATGCTGAGACACTAAAGTGCATCACACTGCAATGCTGAGACACTAAAGTGCATCACACTAGAATGCTGAGACACTAAAGTGCATCACACTAGAATGCTGAGGCACTAAAGTGCATCACACTAGAATGCTGAGACACTAAAGTGCATCACACTGCAATGCTGAGACACTAAAGTGCATCACACTAGAATGCTGAGGCACTAAAGTGCATCACACTAGAATGCTGAGACACTAAAGTGCATCACACTGCAATGCTGAGACACTAAAGTGCATCACATTAGAATGCTGATACACTAAAGTGCATCACACTAGAATGCTGATACACTAAAGTGCATCACACTAGAATGCTGATACTCTAAAGTGCATCACACTAGAATGCTGATACACTAAAGTGCATCACACTAGAATGCTGATACACTAAAGTGCATCACACTGCAATGCTGATACACTAAAGTGCATCACACTAGAATGCTGATACACTAAAGTGCATCACACTAGAATGCTGATACACTAAAGTGCATCACACTAGAATGCTGATACACTAAAGTGCATCACACTAGAATGCTGACACACTAAAGTGCATCACACTAGAATGCTGACACACTAAAGTGCATCACACTGCAATGCTGAGACACTAAAGTGCATCACACTAGAATGCTGAGGCACTAAAGTGCATCACACTAGAATGCTGAGACACTAAAGTGCATCACACTGCAATGCTGAGACACTAAAGTGCATCACATTAGAATGCTGATACACTAAAGTGCATCACACTAGAATGCTGATACACTAAAGTGCATCACACTAGAATGCTGATACTCTAAAGTGCAGCGCACTGGATCCTTTTCAAGCTCTTCACACAAATAATCATATAAAATTTATAGTTAATGCAGATATCCGTAAAGCATCAGACTGTTTTTATATTGTACCTAAAATTACTTCCTAATTCATTCATTTTTCCTGTTGATAAACTTGTTAGATTAAGAATTTATATTTGAATAATGTAATACATTATGTAAAGTTTATAGTATTAAGTTCATTGATAAAATAGAGTAATTATTACACTTAGATAAACATGGTTCTCAAAATAAAAATATTTTATCAAATGATAATCGTGTCATATTATTAACGAATTATAATAATAAGTCGAACGTTCGCTAGACATTTAATGGAAATAATAATGATGAGAATTTAAATAACTATCACTTGTTGCACAATATTGGATTTAGAAAACTACGTAAAATGACAAAAGCGTTAAATTAAAGGCGTCCACACTATACAGGGTGGCGCAAAAAAAAGGAAACTCATTTCAAACTAGTTTATTTTACAAACTATCAAACCAAGAAATTTTCTAAAAGGTACAGTTTTATTTGCTTACTTTTTATGCATCTATTTTGAAGATTTGTTAAGAGTTATGACAAAAATCAAACATCCTGCAGCGAATTAAAAAAAGGTAAATGAAAAGGGCTTGCGCGAGGACGAAAAACACAAAAAAGTTCATAATAGGAATAATTTATTTCCCCATGGTAGTAGTAAAAGTTAAATCTTACTATTTTTCATTCAACTAACGTTTTTGTTAATGACTCTTTCATTCATGGAAATACATCTTCATCACCAATCACAATATCTTCTACAAAATGTGCATTTATTTGCAGAAACCATTTTGCAAAATTTAGACGGTGCGGTAAATCAGTTCTAAGAGTTCGAGCCTTACATGCATCGTGAAAGGATGATACTTCACATCGTGCTCAACAATTTGGTTAAATATCTCTTAAATTATATCTAATCCTTATTTTCTGATTGATATTTTTGGGTTCTCAATAAACTGTTCATGAATAAGATTAATGTTTTCATGTGTTAATTCTTTTCTCTTGCGACATGATCACTTTTTGTTCAAAATAAAGTGTTATTTTTCAGTTTTGAACTTATAAACATTTGTCAATATGGTTTTATAGTTGTTGGAAATCTTTCCAGAAAGCGTTGTTCAAAATGAGGTTGAACCTGCGTAAAGCTTCCAGTGTTCAAAAAAAATATTGTCACAACAAAAACTCTTCCTTCTTTTGAAAGCTGCATTTTGAGGGTTTTGAATAGGAGATAAAAATTAACGGCTAAATGATATTATACAGATATCAATTTTATCTCAAAAACCAACTTTCAAATGGGAATTATTTTTTTTATTTTCTCATATTTGTTTCGTCCTCGCACAAGCCCTTTTCATTTACCTTTTTTTAATTCACTGTAGGATGTTTGATTTTTGTCGTAATTCTTAACAGATTATCACGATAGATGCAAAAAAGGTAAACAAATAAACAAAATACTAAGTTTGATAGTTTGTAAAATAAACTAGTTTGAAAATGGGTTTCCTTTTTTTTGCGCCACCCTGTATATACCAATCTTTTCTTCCATTTTAGTGTTTGTTTATTTCATTTCTTATGGTGTTGCCTATCAGAATAATAGAACATGTTTACAACATGTTGATAAACTCCCAACAGAAACACTGAAATAGATTTTTTCATCAATATCAATTTTGTTCTTAGAAGGTCTTTAAAGGGATCCCCTCCAAGCCAATATTTTTATTGCTTTAATCAATATGGCTAATGTTTCTTATCATTTTGCTGCAAACCGCATCGAATTTGATAGAATATTTTTAATTTTATATGCTTTTAAAGATTTTTTAAATCAAAACTCTACAAAAACCTATTTTACTTCCGACTTACTAATTTTCAGTCTGAAGAAAAAGAATGTACACGATTTGTTTTGATTGTCAACTAGGTATTGGATAAAACTATTATAGAGACGTTTATATACTTTAGGAAACAATTAATATCTTAAACGAAAATCAAAACGCATTAGTTGCTTTTAAATTTCAAATTTGAAATCAAAACAAAGTGTATAATCTTCTTCTTCCTCGTCAGGTTAGTGATTTGTACAATAATTTATTGTTGCACACAAAAGTATTAAAAATGTTTAAAGGTCCCCTCCAAGCAATTTTTTTTATTGTTTAAATCAACGAGGCTAATGTTTCTTATTATTTTACTGCAAACCCCATAAAATTTGATAGCATATTTTGAATTTTATATGCTTTTGAAGATTTTTATAATCCAAACTCTACAAAACCTACTTTACTTCCGACTTTCTAGTTTTCAGTCTGAAGAAGAAGAATGTACACCATTTGTTTTGATTGTCAACTAAGTATTTGGTTTAATAAATCTATTTATTATTCGTTTAAAGGTTTAAATTTGAATAAACTTATTATAGAAACGTTTATATACTTTTAGAAACAATTATTATCTTAAAAGAAAGTCAAAAACGCATTGTTTGTTTAAAAATCTAAATTTAAAATCAAAACAAAGAGTGTACAATCTTCTTTCTCAGCGTCAGGTTGGAGATTCGCTCTATTGTTGCTACCAGAGTATTAAAAAACTTTAAAAGCAAATAATAAAATATATACAGAACCGATTTGTATGCGGTTTGTGGAATAATGATCGTAGACCTTAGTTCTATAATATTATGTAATAAACTCATTTTTTTCACGGAGCCTGGAGAGGACCTTTAACAACCAATAATAAAATATATACTGAACTGAATTGAATGTTGTTTGCAGAATAATGATCGTAGACCTTAGTTCTATAATATAATGTAATAAACTCATTTTTCCCCAGAGCCTGGAGAGGACCTTCAAATCTTATTGCAAAACGTTTATTTTTCTAATCACTAAATTAACTACCTGGCAACTCTTTACAGTTTAGTGTAGGAAACTAAAGTATACTTTAGTGTTTGTCATTAATGAGTTACAGAGAAATGATTGATAGTGTGGATGTGGCTAAAACATACTTCTGCATAAATAACGCCATCAGTGCATGCAAGATATTTTGTTTGGAGTACTCGGCGGCACACTCTTCAAACTGGAAGTGTTTGGCATCAGTCAGCGGCGACGATCTCTTCATGCCTATTTTACGGAGGTGCTAAGAGTTTCTGGAGTACCTAACCAGACTATCGTAAATTTGGAACACTTGACGAAAAGCTTTAATAATAGACTCGAGAAAAAAGGAATTTGGGGGGTAGTGAAGTATATACAAAATTGTGGTAATACTAACATTTATCCATTGGAATAAAATCTCTTCATTAGCTACCTACTAATTTTTCAACATAATTTATAATAATGATTTTCTGTAGGAGTTTGTAGACACAATAATTGCTTTAATAGTGAAATAATTAACGTTTTAATGTGAAATAATTGTTTGGTCATCATCTTATAGCGCCATCTAGTGTTCGATATCTATATCATATTTATTGATGTCATTTTGTGTAAATTAATGGTTAACTATACATCTATTGAGCCCCATTGTTTTATTTTGGGGTTATGAGAGTGTTTTATAGGTGATTGGCTGTTAGATGGATGTGTCGGTGGGATATTTCCCGCTGCTTTATAGGAACCGCACCACTTAATGAAAAGTGCTTTGAGAAAAGTCAAGGGGGGGGGGGAGGTGAGAGGGAGAGGAGGGGTGGTGGTAAAATGAAGGGATTGGGGATTTCGATCTTAAAAATAACGTGTTAAGCTGTTAAATTAAACATATTTCTCATATGATAGAAAATATGGAAAGGATCTTTCCATTTGACGACTACCACCAAATTCAATTCAATTTTTTTTTTCTATATGTATTTTAGTCCATAAAATCCGAAAATAATGACCATTTTTTGTAGAAACTTATAATTTAAATTAAATTTGATGGTATTCGTCAAATGGGAAAAATACTCTGGAATTGTTCGATAAATAAAATCTTAAAGCATATCGCTTGTTTGCAAAAACAAAGTCAAAAACACAAATGAAAATGTATTTTCAAGTTATCAATAAAGAAATACAAATCTTAAAATTCTGATTTTTTTGTTAAAAGCTTCATACTAAATTGTAGTTCAAAAATTGACCGCTAGAGAGGCTAAATGTCCTAAAGATATACCATTAAATGTACGTAAATTACAAGTACTAAAAAAAGCCTTCCCTGAAAAATAGCTTTTTTGGAGTTATGACAGTGTTGTCGGCTTGTCGCAAATGAGCGATGTATTGAATCCTAATTATAGTGAGAATCCACAGTGAACCCTTCTAATTCGTCTTTTTCTCAATTCGTGGTAATTCTCTTTCTTATATAAATTTTTAAAATTAATATGAAAATATCATGAGGATAAAGAGCAATATAGAAAGCAGGTATCTAATATTATAGACTATACACAGTCAATCGAAAATCGCACAATACAGGCCATTAGGAATATTTTCTTTTTCAATTCCATGATTTACTTGCGTTGTCTGGATATTAATAGTCATTAATTTGGACATTTGTTAAGTTAATTCTTTAGTAACATTGGTGTTCTGTATTCAAAGTTATATATTTCATTTCACTCTGTGACCATAAATACAGCATGGTTCTCTTGTCATTAGAAGTATGTATATATTTTTAGCTATATACACACTTAAGAAATATGTATCATGAAAGAACATATATGTTAAATAAGCATAGCTCGAAAAAGGTGGTCATCAATTGGAATAAAAGACCGATATTCCCAAGATATATTGATTGATATTCCCCATTGATTTTTTTTCTTTATTTTCCGTTAACTTTTTGTAGGCTATATGAAACTAGCCCTATTTTTTAATTTTTGTAGGATGCCCTCGAAGCTAATATTGTTTCATTTTTTATTGTGTGTGTTTTCAAATATATTAAATGTATGATCCGGGAGCCCCGTAACTCCTTGGTCAAATTATATGGGAACATTTTTTTAAATAAACAAAAATTGAAAAAAAAAAATTAAAAATACCTCCATATACTATAAGCAAAAAATCATATGTAATCAAATAAACTAAAATAGCTAATTTACAAAGAGACATTGTATAGCTACATGGGGGAATAAGGCTAATCGGGAAAATTTACTAAAATGGAATAGTTAAAAGATATATGATGAAATTTAGTTAATTTACAGCAAAAATATTCAAATTTGTTGCGAGATAAAATATTATAAACCTAAAATTGTACAAAAGAAAGTTAACATTTGAACGTGAAAAAATGTTTGTGTTGTTGCAAATGATTTTATTTTTAAACTGTCTCATTTAGAGACAGTCGCGATCACTGCACACGCTTTTAATAGTGTAACACGGTAACTAATATAGCCAGTTTTCTGGGAGTAAAGTAGTGAGTGCACAACAGGACTGTAAGAAGTGAATTTTAACGGCAGTTTTGAATTGAGAATAATCAGAAATTTCCTTTATCTATTAAAAACAATTTTTTTTAAATGTTTACTAGAGCTAATTGATTTCTGTTAGTCGATGATAGTCTATGTTGAGGAATAAATTACAATCATTAGAGAATCTTGCTCGGTAGCTCTGACTTGGTATGTGATCTAAAATTATAGCCATAAATAATCGTGGTTACCGTATTTAGTACTTATGAAAAATTTAAAACAGATGTAGTATTTAAAAAATTAAAAAAAATTATACAATATGTATCAGCAGGACTATAAATTTCCCTATTATTAAGGATACGAATATTTTTGTCGAACAAGCTACTAGAATTACCCCTAGAAATAATACCATTAGTCATTTGGGAGTACTCAGGACTAAAATATAGTTTAAAACGAGCACATAATCGGTAACAAAAGAGCTTTTTCAACGGATCACACCAATCGACTTAGAGAATTTTGAGCAAAGAGCGTTTACGTGATCCCCAAACTTTAGTTAAGAACCCCCAGAAATTTGATACAGTTTACCGGAGCAAAGATTTCAAAGATTTTTTTCAAACTGCTCCCATACATTAAATATGAGTACTGAGAGAAATACTCGTATCATATAACTTAATATTAGGAAAACAATACAGCTGTAATTAAGGGCCAATAAGCCTGATTGCTTCTAGAGCAAGATTATCATTGCCAGTAGAGATAGGGAAGTAATATCCAGGGTGTTACTAAAGTCATTTCAACCACTCACTAAGCCTCTTTAAAAGAGTTATACAGGTCACCAATGTTTCCACCCGACATATATAATATAGTATCATCAGCGTGATTTATACATCTCAATTCAGGATATACATTTGAGATATTGTTATTATACAAATTCAACAAAACTGATCCATGTGGTAGTAGACCAGTCTGCAATATATTGGGGTTTTACTTTGCACCATTTATTGCTATTGATACATACTGAACTCTACGTGTTAAATACGTAGTTATTAAACCACTTAAACGCCAAACCACAAACTCCCTAGCAGACCTCTTATTCTTAAATAAAAAATATAAAATAAAATAAAATTTATTGTCATTATTTCATGAGTAAGCTATATGCAAAATAAGCAAAATATTTATTGCTTATCCTGATTTTTTCAAGGATCTTAACCCATGCACCCATATTTGGGGACCTAGCAAAGCAGCACTCAGTGGTGCATTACTTTGAAAGCTTTAGATAAATCTCAGCAGAATGTGACTATAAGTGTTCTTTTCTTTCAAAACTTTTGTATTTGTCAATCAAAAATTCTACGATCGCATCACTGGTGAATGCCAAGAGACTTTCGAAACCAATTAAACTGAGGTTCACTTAGCTGTCTATATTTAGGTACTGAGGAAGAAATTAACCAATTTAAAAGCATCAATTCTCGAAAATCTTAGACACGATAATAGATATAGGCCGACAGTTAGAGAACTAGGAAAGGTTATCATATTTGAATGTAGGTAATACCTTAGCAATCTTTAAAGAACTAGGAAACAACCTGTTGGTAATAGATAAGTTAACCAGTAATATAAATATTCTTTTACGAAATGAAACTAACTAGAATGCTATCACATTTTCCATCAACTAGAAAAAATTAAATAATTGTTTTTATCCTATTGTATATCAGCACTGGTGAACAGTGGGACAGTTCATCTAACTATCATTTAGTGAAAGCTATAGTCGAATTTCAAGTTCGAATTATCTTTTTATGTTACACTTAGTTGGTTCATATAGTATCAGTTTAATGTCCTCTAGCTTCACCGATGCCATGTCAGAAAATACGATTACGAGAAGAAACCTCATTGCATTTGAATCTTCTCTTTACATACAATATCCCTATTCATCTTTTACATCCTTCGGCTTAATAATTACACCAACAGAATACGTTTTATGTCTCGCACACACTAGGCACTAAAAAGTGCATGATCCTGCAAAACGCACTATAAACTGGCTGATTTAGTGCCATCTCGAGCAATTTTATGTGTCCAAGAGAATATTGAGAGCGTGCATTCTTTTGTGTCTGATGCTGCAACTTTCAGTAGCAATCTGACATCTCATTGAGTTTTTTCACGATTTTCCTTGTCTCTAGCTAATAAAAATGGTTAATTATAATAAAAACACGGGGAAGAAAGCTCACAAAAGTATTGAAATCAATTATTGATTCAAATAAAGAGGTAATTAATGAATAAAATAGTGTTTTGCTCAATCATTTGGCTAATGTGGCTGTTGTGCCGCATCAAGCTATTTTTAGTGCCTATATAGTGTGTTGGGCTATAGAAGTCGCATCTAACTCTATAAGATAATAATCTTTCATTTCTAATTTTTTCTTAAGAGGTTTAAGTTCCATTGATGTTCCAGTGAGCATATCTTAGTTCACTCCTTCAGACGAAGATGATCAGCTAGATTTATTCAGTATCAGATCAAGTTTATTAATTTTTCTATATTGATACTTTATGACGTAATTTTGAAATCTTAAATTATCTTTTTAGTAGCAACGGCAAAATGTTCTTCTTTCTCTGCTGTGTCCCTTGCAATTATACTGCGTCTATTTCTTGTATTATGTGAAATGTTTTTTCCTTGCTGTTCTCTATGATAATTTATGATTGTCTGAGCACTTGATGATGAAATCTTCACTATGGTTGAAAGATCACTTCGGCTGGAAACTTGTTTCTACAAAAAGCCCTGAAGCTATAGAGCTATTGGGGTCTGACATACAAAAGAATTTGATGAAGACATTTCTCTCTGGTGAATGGTGTTTATTAATTTCGATATTGCAGCAACGTTATAAGTTTTCAATAGACCAAATGCTTAAACATGTACAGTACGCGCTACCTTGGTAACAATGAGATATTCCCGGAATATTCCCTCGATATCTATATATTCCCCCATTCATAAGAAGCAATTAAGAGAACTTAAAAATGCTTCAAGTCGTATTATGTATAGGTACGCTATTTTGTTTCATAAAGAGTGGATTATTACCACCCTATACAAATTCGCATATGATCTTCAACCTTCTTCAACCTAAAAATATGTTTTGTGAACTTGAGAAGAAATGGATCGTCAATCAGTTTGCCAAAACACCTTCTCCTTCAAAAGTACGCCGAAAATTCATGTTTCACTTTAGATTAGTGGAAAGGCAGCTAAAACTTACCTTCAGAAAAAGTTCACGATACTTCGTGAAACAAAACCAAAAAGCACAGAAGTAGTGGTTCAGAAGGTGAAAAGTTTCTTTTATGAAACCCCAGTTGCTTCCTTGGAAAGATTTTCAGCAGATTTCACCTACTAAAACCACGTTGTCGAGGATCGTCTGATATGGACTTCTGTCCGTTTTTATCTTTACATTTCAGTTCAATAATTAACTAATGTCCACAAAGCACAGAGAGGACAGTTTTGTCAATGGATTCTTCAGCAAGAAATCGTTTGGACTGACGAGAAGTTCTTTGGCCTCCATTAAAAACCACATCGAAACAAATGAAAATCCTCGAAATATCTGCGAAATGAATGAGGTGTGGTGTTAAGGAAATGATCTTCGTTGCCGTTATTAATAGATTACTTCCAATCATTCATGTATTCCTTGCTCCAGAACATCCTGCAACTCGTTCTTCATTTTGGTGGATGCAAGACGGCGCTCCACCACATTTCACAAATGCAGCTCTAGAATTTATCAATGACAAGTATCGAGGTCGATTCATCAGCAGAGGAACGGTAAGTGCCTGGTCTGCACACAGTTCAGATCTCATCCCTTAGGACTGTCACTTCTTGGCAGCTGCACAAACTTGAATTTATAGGGAAAGCCCAAATTCCATTGAGTCTCTTACACAATGTGTTCAAATCTTCGCTGAAAAATAGCCAGGAGACTCTCAATAAAGTTGGCAAGAATTTTCTGAAGCGTGTTTCGATCGTTTATCTTCATGCTGGAAGGGGTCATTTTCAACAACTTTTGTAGGGCATCAGGAGATGTGTCTCCTATACAGTCCTACTATATAGGTAGGACAATAAATGTTTAATAATCATACAAATTCATTTCCTTTAATTAAGTGATGTATCTATAATTGCATTTGATGCCTTTTAAGTGCTTCTAATTCACATACAGTGTACTATACGTTGCTACTTACTTACTAAAAATTTACTATAATAAGATTATTTCATAATAGATTTACAGTATAAACAATAAAAAAAATCATTAGAGGTTATTTAAACTCTTCGTTGAAGGTTTTTTTTTCAGAAATCGGAAAAAAAAACATTCAACGCAGAGTTTAAATAATCTCTAATGATATGGATTTCCCGTTGAGTGTGAATCTTTTCAATCAATAAAAAAATCCTAACGCTTTTGATATGAATTTGTATAATTAATCCTATTAATTATGGCACTCCTATGAACTAGGCAGAGGCTGGTGTGGAGGGGTGGAAAGGTGAAAAATCGTGTGTGTCGTCAGATGAATTCTTCGTTCTATTGCAAAATAAATTCCGGAGCATTCGGAACCTATATCCAATTTAGAGTCAATCCAGGTTCCCAGGGTACGAAATATTAATTAATTCAGGGTTATTAAGGATATAACGGACAGTTCTACATTTTCGATGATGTAATTAGTCAAGAAAAATAATTTAACATTTCGTTATTATACCCTACAAACAACGGTCTGTCGATTCGATGGAACAATCCATCGATTCGATATCCTAGCAATCGAAAAGAAATCGAATCGATATACGTTGTTTATAGGGTAATAGATACGTGCAGGCATAGTAAATAGATAACTATATTTATTTACTATGCGTGCAGGTATCATGGATATCAATTATAATGTACCTACAGTTAAAATATCAATTTATATACCTACTGTTTCTTATATTATCTAAAATGTAGAACTGTCCGATCATTCGTAAATTATACCCTAACCTCATTTTATGTGTTTCTGAACATGATCATTGATTAATGCCCGTATCGCTATTTGAAACACGTTCTGAACATGTCCAGTTTAAATGCAAACTGGGCTTGGCATCATGCGTAGTCTTTCATTACTTTACTCACCGTAACTCACGTTTACTGGTCTGTGCGTTTTTCATGATTACTGTAACTGTAGGCTATGTAGAAATAATTCTATCATTTCTATGGACTGTGCTATTCAGTATTTAATAGGATTATCATGCTTATCTCGAGAACTTCTTGCCATCTCTGATTTGATTTTGAGTCTCTGCATTATTGCATATTATATATATATACTACCTACCTAGTTAGCTATCAAAGGCTATCATATTCTAGTAAATTAAAAGTTTCAGAAAATATCACACTGCAATTTTCTAATTAGTTCCTATGTTTCTGTCCTATCCTATGTCTGTATGTCATACAGAAAATCCAGACTGGAGACTGCAGGAACTGGAACTGGACAACTGCCACTGGTAAAGTGTTCTCCAAGAAATCTTCCATTTTGACCTCTGTTCTCAGTAAAATACATGTTAATATAGGAGAGGAAATTAAGGATTGTTCGCACAGAAAATGTTAAAAATGTCCCATATTCTGCAAACTGGCACCAAGTCGGGTCCCCAAAAATCTACCTAGGGTGTTTGTGCCAGTAATCGGCATACCTCTAGTAATCGGAATAGCAGACACATTGAGTATAATTTTCTTTATATTATATTAAGGAACCAGAGTGGAATAATAACTCATTACAGATTGATTAGTAACTCTGTTAGGAATTTAGAATGAAAAAAATTACTCAATTTAACTTTAAAAAGTGCAGAAATCAGTGAATTATTTTATAAATTTAAACTCCGCAGTGAAAACTAATGTAAAATAAGCCATTTAAGCTTCACAATTGGGCTTGTTGTGATGATAAACATCACTAATGGGAATGCATGAAGTTAGGAGTAACTCTGTTAGAATTTATGTTTTCCAGTCTGGTTAAGGAATAGAGGCATACATACTAAATTATTGAAGAATCAACCACTATAATTGATTAGTAATTCTTTCTTATTATTTAACCACACAAATTAACAGGTAGCTTCCAATCATTGTCGGAAAGTCAAGTTATCGGTCAGTTCGTTGTATTTTTCGTAAGAGAACGGTTCCTCTTTGAAACTCCCTGAGTGTGTTTCAGTAGCTTTTAATGTACCAGGTGTATGTTTTTCTAGATGTACATTTTACGATCTATCAGTGCATTTTAAAATCTAAGCCAACAAATAGTCAAATACTTACTTTTTATTTAAAATGGTAGTCCGATCACTAGATTATCAGAACAACTAATTTTAATGTTCGGACAGACTGGCCGATTAAACATAGAATCCATCCGTCCACACTGACGATTACTGGAAAAACTTCCCGTCATGCTATTTTAACTCATTAATTTAGATCGTTACATTGACCGATAACATTAATGAATAAATTTTGAGGTAGTTACGCTTGTATATTTTCCGAATTAAATACGTTATTACATATGATAACAAGATATGATTACTTTAACGTCAAATATATAGATATTTTACATAATAATACCCACTTGTATAGTGTCACGTGTGAATTTTATATGGCGTTTGTCTATAACCAAAATACGTAAAATTCAATCAGAAAGATTTAGAATCAACAGAAAACAGGACTTCCACTCCAGGTTGTGACGTCATTGATAGCGACAAAGAATTGTTGAATCTACATCACAATAGTGGAAGAGGGCAAACCAAAGGGAATGTAGACGGCATTTATTTTTAAGAGGACATTCGAATTATGTCCCGTTTAAACTTAAACAAAGCAACAGTTATTTAGGGGCCGAAAATTACTTAGGAACCTAGCTTTGGTACTATTTCAATGAAAATCTAATTGAGGTAAAGCAATTTCAAAATAATTTTTATCAGTAAATAAAATGTGTTATAGACTTATAGTTAGCATTATAATAAGGCTTAGATATCTGCAACTAAATAGACATGAAATGCGCATGCGGCATGGCAATTACAGCTTTCTTTTATTTAAAATAGTTCCCCCTTTTTCAGAACTACTCTAATCAAAGAAAACGTATAGAGGCTGCTGGCCGGATAACTAAATTAATAGATATTACTGAATACCAATCTGAGTCTTCTGACAAATGAATCAATTAAGCATTGATTGTCAATTTTAAAATATCTGAATATAATCAATGTATACTTGGCAGACGAATCAAATATATAATAAACCTTATAATTTAAAGTAGCCGTTGATTCTTAAAGCGGGTAATTATTTCCTCTTGCATGTAGAAGGTAGCAGTTGCAGGAGCTTCAGCTTATGTAAATAAATAATCACATTTATATAAAATATCTCGGTTTTCAATTCTGGTGTGTAGCAAACAACAATATATACCATGTTCAAACTCTCGAATGAAATGACAACACTAAAATATAACGTATTTTTAACCATTGACGAAGTGTTTGGTTGTGTGTATGGATGTAATAGTAATATAAACATAATACTTAATTACTATTACTTAGTACAGTAGGAATTACATTAATAAAAAAATACACATTGATTGTATAGAATCTATAGATATTAGGAATGACTAAATCTATTACTAGTAATTAGAAGCGGGAGACTAATTATACTATTATATTAATCTATTAATCAGTCACTAATCAACAAGTATGACGAACATTAGTTCCTTATGATTGGCCACCTGACGATAATAGAATTGGAAGTGACCGAACATAGATATTGCTATGACGATTACTAGCATTTTAGACTAATGGGACGGTTTTACTTTTAATTGCATAAGTAATAACATAAATGTGTTTATGTGTAAAGCGATTGGAAAGATAAAAATTCCAGCTTTCTAATGATAGTTGCATCGCGTCGGTAGCGTTTATATGCGACTTGTTATTGGTATTTGTTTGTAATTTATCCTTAAGTGACCGATTACTGGCACAAACACCCTATAGACATTTTTTGAAGGAAAAAATATCTGCAAGATCTTGAGGACAAATTCTTAATTAATTCCTATGTTTACATGCTGTTACGTGATATTCTATTTAATATTATAACAATTCACTTTGATATACCTATATTGAGTAACGTAGAGGTATTGTATTCAAACAAGATTAGAGAGAGAACGTACCTAGTAGACCTTTATTTAACGACTGTCTACAATACACTGTCTGACTAGTCTGAGCATAGTTATAGTGGTTATCATTTTTACTAAAACAACTAAAGATACTGGATACATAACGTAACACATGCAATTATTGGAGAGTGACGGAGACATTTTAGAGAACTTTGGAGGTTACTATTCAGCCATGTATAAGAGTATGTCAGTCAAAGCCAATTAATTGGCTTTGATTTCAAATGGTCAAATCTCAGATATGTCTAATTGGCTTCAAATTTTGAATTAATTCCTATGTTCCAGTATTCAGCCAGTCTGCAAAGCGCGTCCATGTTGCCCAGTCTGCAAAAGATGCATGAAGTTATGAAGTTTATCGGGCGACTGTTGAGGCCTTGAAATTAGTCTCCTGAATTATCCGGCAACAATTTCCTAATTACTTCCTATGTTTACATGTAATTATAAATTATTGGAGAGTATTTTGAGATTTTGCCTATTTTGGAGAGAAATTTGAAAAATTTTGGAGACAAATTGCCCTAAAAATTAAATATCTTGAGACTGATTGTGCATGATTTGCAGACTGGCATGTCGCCAAAGATCTTTGGAGACTTATTGTCCATGTTTCCAAGAGTGGCAGGAAAGTCGCCAGTTTAGAGAGTAAATGGATCCAGGTCGCCACATTTAAGATACTTTAAAGAAGAAATTAGACTTCCTAGTGAAGATTTTACATTTGAAAACATCCTTATTCTTCAAGTCTGATGCATGTGCATCTCTTGAGACTATTTTATGAGTGATTTACTTGTTATTTACAAGTTTCTCAACTAATTTCACCCCTCAAAAGTTGCCAATATATTGGCGACTTTGTCCATACTTTGAAATATGGCTTATTGTCCTGAAATATGAAATCTTGGTGACAGTTTTGACACACTTTGCAGACTGGCTATTCAGTACTCTCACACCCCATAAGTCCGACGCCCCCAGTCTGCAGAATATGGAACATTTTTCCAAGACTCTCTGCGGGAGTTTTTGATTGAATTTTGGAAATTTGAGATCTCTGCGAGAGATCATGAATTAATTCCTATGTTACCATTAATTTTGCTGCGGGAGACTTTGAATTAATTCCTATGTTACCATTAATTAAGCTGCGGGAGATTCTGAATCTGCTGCTGAGAGTCAGAGAGTTCTCTCAAAATATAATCTCTGCGGGAGAAGAGACGCTTTCTGCAGACTGGCGACACCCCATTAGTGACTAGTCAGACGCCTCAGTAGTCCGACGCCCCACTAGTCCGACACCCCATTGGACTATTACTCTGATACTTTGGTTGTTGATTACTTATTTTAACATATATGTATGGTAAGTTCTTGATTATTGGTAACGGTAAGTACCCCATTTTCGGACACGTAAGAAAAAACGATATAATAATAATTTTTTTTTTAATTGGTATGATCCCAGTCTGTATTTGGTACACAAAATTCCACTGACTTTTTGAAAAAGCTGAAAAAATCAACCATATCTTTCCAGTAATTTGGCTGATCCACCAACATTTTACCCATATGTCCATAGAAAATTAATGGTAACATAGGAATAAATAGCTGAAACTCCACTGACTTTGCCAGAATATTATTTTCAATGGAAAAGAATTCCACAGACAAGTCAGTGGAATTTACCAAGAAATACAGTCTGGTTGGTATCCATTATACCTTCAGGTATCATTGATACCAATAAAAAATAAATAATTATTATTATATCGTTTTTTCTTATGTGTCCAAAAATGGGGTACTGACCGATAATTAAGAACTTACCTATATCGAGTGGCATGCCGCCCCCCGAATCCCGTTGCCAGATCATTAAACAATCATGAAGTGTGCAGTACAAGTTACAACAAAGTAGCGGATACAACAAACTACATTTAATGATTCAATGATGAAATCAAGTGAGGGATTGCATCATAAGACATAAATTAATATTAGAAATAAAGTCCAAATAAAAGAATAATATAGAATTTAAAAAATGAAAAATTATTTTAGTATTTAGATTAGTTATTAATTGAGTTTACCTATTTAATTTAATTCTTTATTTTAATCAAAAAATAAAACGAAAAATAACAAAGAAAGAAGGAACTGTCGGTCTATTGGGACGTCGGACTATTGAGAAATTCCCATTTTGGAGACGGATTTGAAAATCTTTTATCTTTTCTTTGGAGACAAATTGTCCTCAAAATATAATTTTAGAGACAGATTTGCCTCTCTTTGTTGACTGGGTAAAATATATGAGTCAAGACTCAAGAGCCACTTTTTGTAGAGTGAATATGAAGTATAGATCCAATCTGTATTTGGTGCACAAAATTGGTAATCTTGCCGACTTTTATAAAAAGCTGAAAAAATCCATCAATAAATTAATAATTTGGCTAATCCACCAACATTTTCCCAATTTATGATACTTATCCATTAAAAATTAATAGTAACATTGGAATAAATAGCTACTTCGTTAGACTATTATTTTTATAGGCAAAAAAATTCACTGACATGTCTGTGGAATTTACCATGAAATACAGTCTGTGTACAGATCTTGCTTAGGTAAAATGTAAAAATTACATTTTTTTTCTCATGAGTTCTGATTCAATGTTTTTATGATCCATTAAATATTTTACTTAAATTAGTAAAATAGTATAGTAGTAAATAGTATTTCTAAGATATTTTTTCTCCATAATAAACATATCCTTTTTTTCAACATTATGATGAATTTTAACTGAAAGTCTCTATGGAAATTGAATATTTTTGGGGGGCAATTTTTTAATAGTATATTTACCTATGACCAGGGCTTAGCTATATTCTTTAATCTTGACAAAATATAGGATAGCTATTTCTTAACATTTTCTGTGCTAAGTGCAAACAATCCTGAATTTCCTTCTTTAATATTAATATGTACTGATATTTTACTTAACAAATGCATAATTGGAGAAAACTGCCATATTTTATAATTCAGCCTGAACCATGTTTTAGTTCTTCCCTAAATAACTATTTTGGAATGTCTGGATCTGCTGATTTTTCTGATTATTTCTTTAGAGAGTATGATAATGAATTTTACACTTCTAATTTGATTTAGAAAGATATTCACATATCTATAAGCTTCACACAAACTGAGAATAAACAAGGAAAATCTGTGATGATATTGACCTAATTTTCTGTTTATATAATATCCCAATAGTATAATTGGTATTCGAAGTGTTAGTAACTATTTAAAATCTAAAAATATTTCTTGAAGTTTTTTATCAATGTATTTTTATTTATTTCAGAAGTGTCAATCTAAATCATAACATTTTTTCCAAAATTTAAGTATTTTTTATCATCTAATTTGTATCACTATAGTGTATAATATATACATATATAAAAGTTCTTTGAAAATATCAAAAACAAAATGAATGTTCCAGTTCATCACCTGACAATTGATAAGCTACTCAAATGTATGATGGAAGATATTAAATCTCCCCTTGGTACACTACAAAAAGATTTTAGAGGAGATTCATCTTTTGAAGATTTAATTAGCTCTGCTGTTTCAATACTCCAAAAATGGTCAAAGTTAGACCAATATGTGAAATTGGCTGAAATGAGAGTTAAACGCAAAGATGATATTGCTGCTAAAGCATTTAGAAAGGAGGGAAATAGTTACTACATGAAATTGGATCTGAAAAGGGCTTTGATGAAGTACAATGAATCCATCAAATTTTCTCCTCATCCTCCAATGGAAGATGTTCCTGATAACCCAAATTCATCTTACCAAGATCTTCCATTTGCATATGCCAATAGAGCTGCTGTTCTCTTTGAAATGGGGCAATATGATGAGGCCTGCACTGACATCAGGAGAGCTGTGAAACTTGGCTATTCTCGACAAAAACAAAAACTTTCTGTTCGCTATTGCAAATCACTGATATACATCCATTTCAAGAAAAATCCTCAGTCTCAAATCTCCAGTTCTGTGTTTGATTCCGTTTTTGAGAAGTCTGAAGCCGATTTGAATTGCAGCTTGGATGATGAGCAAAGAAAACAGATTACTGAGCATCAATTTGACGTGAAGAAAGCTGCTACCAACAAAAGTATAAGTTCTAAAAACGTTGAGGTTCCTAAACAAGCTCTGGATGGAGAACATCCCCACATACTTGGTCTTAGCAATAAGGTTGAGTTTGCTGCTAGAGTTAAGAGAGGTAGATACCTGATTGCTGGAGAGGATATATATCCAGGTGAGTTATTTCATACTGCTATCTCTCTATCTTTTATTGACTGATGTGTGTAGCTAAGAAATAATTAAAGTAATGTTTTCTAATATTTTTCATCGATGACTGACATGCTCAAGTTAAATGAGTTACGATAAAATTGAAAGTATTTATTTTTCCACAGGAACTTTATTGGCTATTGATTCAGGATTCATTGCACAAACTTTGGAACCAGAATATATTGGAGATTACTGTTCTGCTTGTAGTAAACCTTGTAAAGACATCTTTGTTCCTTGCAATCAGTGTACATCTGTAAGTTATTCAGTAGAAATTTATGTTGCTACTTGCCTTATCTATTCATATATTTTGCTGCTTAAAATATGGATGTAATATTATGATATCTTCCTGCAGACTGTTTTCTGCAATGAACAATGCAGAGATGAGGCTTTTAAATCCTACCATCGACATGAGTGTTCAGTGCTACCTTTAATTGACTTGTTCAAAATGGGGGTCATATCATATTTGACGCTAAGGATAATTGCCAGTTTGGGACATTCTAAGCTCCATGATCATGTTAAAATCTTTGAAAAAGAAGAGAAAGCAAAAAAACCTTCAATGGCCAAACGTGGATTCTCCTCCGAAGGCGTCTATAATTCCAAGAACTACAGGACTGTTTACTATCTAAACAACCACAAAGAGTTAAGGAATACAAGAAATTTAATTGAGAGAAGTTGCTTAGCTGTGATGATGACATTCATGTTGAAAAAGTACACAAATTTCTTTACAGAGGGGAATTTATACTCAGAACAAAGTGTCAACAATTTACATTTTAATGAATGTGAGATGTTGATTGCCAAATTGATTCTGAGGCATCTGATGAGTATGGAAGTAAATTCAACCTCAAATATTTCTTATGAAGAATCTTCAGGGTGGAATGATAAAATTATTGGTGGGAATCTCCAATCTCTAATTTCTCTTTTTGGGCACTCCTGCAATCCCAATGCGTATGCAAACTCTTCTACCTTGCGATCAATTTCCATCATACCGAAAGGTACTGAGATATGCATTAGCTACCAACTTCCATTTCCCACGGCCAGTAAACAGGAGAGACAAGCCAATCTGACGAGGCAGTACTTTTTCACTTGTGATTGCATTGCTTGTGTAGAAGACTGGCAACTAGGGAACCCCATGGACCCCATGTCTAATCTTCCTGTAAAGTGTTTCTTTGACTGCAAGAATGGTACTTTGAACAAGCGTACACCAAGGTGTACAAAGTGTTCCAAAGGATTAAATAAAGAGAAATCTCTCTATTCTGAGACTTATCTGAAACACATCAACAGGATCATTTATGGTTCTAGTTCAGAAAACTCAAATTTTATCAAAAGAGACATTGCTCTTACCACAGTGAACATTTTCACTGAACTCGACAAACAGATCAAATCATTCATTTCATATCAGACCTCTGGAATGTTTTCAAATCCATTGAAGCTAACCAAAGAGGTTGCATATAATGCATTCAAAGCGATCTATCTGTTTGATACATATGGTGATTGTCCTGCTGACCTCACATTGTTTAGTATGAGAATTTTCTTGCATGTTTGCTTTGTACTACTCTTCTAATCGTGTTAATTTCCATTGAACCAATTTGTATTAGTTGGCTAACGGCTTATTTTCTGCCCGGTATATTTCAGTGCAAAAATTTATATTTTTCTGGTTAATGCATATTGAAATTGGATTGATTTTGAATGAGTAGATAAATTTGAATCTCATTGATACTGTACCTAAGAGGCTGATAATGTTATTGAAACTGGAAAAATTTATTAGTTAACTACTATTTGGTAGTTGTATATTTAGGAAACTATATTTTATATCATTTTAGTTGAATTTCTATGCCTTTTACGGATCTGGTTCCGTTAATATTTTGTTTTTGTTGTTATCTTCATTAATAATGGTAATTTCCAATTTTTTTGTTCCCAATTTCTATTTTGTTCATTAGTAATCTAAGAAATGTTGAATTTTATTTTAGTTGCAGGGACCAATCTGAGATTTTTGATTACCTGTTCAGTGTAAATTGGAAATTCTTTAATTTTAGTAATGTTATGTTTCACAGAACTTTCTTCAAATATATTTTATGGTTATCAATAGGAATATCTAATTATTCGAATCATATATTTTTCAGATTTTGCCTTCATTTCAACTGCTTTCATTTCACATTTAAGATTAACCATGTAAGTAACTATTGCTATATATATGAGTTTATGCATGAATTTAGAGTTTAATTTTAAAGAGTTCATGTTGAAAGAGTTTGTGATCTTTATTATAAAAATGGATTTTGTTTCCGATTCTTTTTATTGACTTGGACCTCACTAAAATCGGAAAAAAACTTTTTTTTTACATGAAAGGACTGTTTTCAAGCAGACCTAGCTACTCACTAAAATCTGAAAGAGAATTTTTATTTCGCATAAGTACCCCCATTTTTTAACGCTATTTGTAGTTTTGACGGATAGCGATCTAAGACTAAAACTACGAGGTCTTAGATTTTGTGTTAAAGAGGATCGTAGCATTCATTTACTATCACCTCTTCGCCCCCAGAAGCTCTATCCTGAAACTGTCTGTGGTGAATGGAAGAGAAGGGGGGTGGTGTCCTTGGGCACCGAACTATTGTAATTTGGTTTTTCTTTCTTCATTTCTACCATGTTTATCATTTTTTAATGCAGTTTTGGAGGGTAGCGCTAGAGTTGTGCTCTTCGGCTAAGAGGTCATAGGCTTCATTTACTATCACCGGTACTTGTGTCCCTTTTTGTCACATTCCTTGGTAAGTGATTGCACTCACAGAGTACCTTTTCTGCATTCATGAGCATTGTCACCGACTGTCGTAAGTGACTTTTTTTTCTGACTGCTTCTTCCAGTTCCTTGTACTTAATTTCCTGTTGATGTCAGCGATATGGCCTTTGATTCCGAAGCAGACGTTAAACCCCCTAATAAAGTAATTAATATTTGTACACTTTTTGTTTTGTTCGTACAGGTTTTTTTTGTTACTCCCATACTTTTTGTTTTGTTACTCCTACAGTTTGTGGTTTGTTACTCCTACAGTTTGTGGTTTGTTACTCCTACAGTTTGTGGTTTGTTACTCCTACAGTTTGTGGTTTGTTACTCCTACAGTTTGTGGTTTGTTACTCCTACAGTTTTTGTTTTATTACTCCTAGTTTTTGTTTTATTACTCCTAGTTTTTGTTTTGTTACTCCTAGTTTTTGTTTTGTTACTCCTACAGTTTGTGGTTTGTTACTCCTACAGTTTGTGGTTTGTTACTCCTACAGTTTGTGGTTTGTTACTCCTACAGTTAGTGGTTTGTTACTCCTACAGTTTGTGGTTTGTTCCTCCTACAGTTTTTGTTTTATTACTCCTAGTTTTTGTTTTGTTACTCCTAGTTTTTGTTTTGTTACTCCTAGTTTTTGTTTTGTTACTCCTAGTTTTTGTTTTGTTACTCCTAGTTTTTGTTTTGTTACTCCTACAGTTTTTGTTTTGTTACTCCTACAGTTTGTGGTTTGTTACTCCTACAGTTTGTAGTTTGTTACTCCTACAGTTTGTGGTTTGTTACTCCTACAGTTTGTGGTTTGTTACTCCTACAGTTTGTGGTTTGTTACTCCTACAGTTTGTGGTTTGTTCCTCCTACAGTTTGTGGTTTGTTCCTCCTACAGTTTTTGTTTTATTACTCCTAGTTTTTGTTTTGTTACTCCTAGTTTTTGTTTTGTTACTCCTAGTTTTTGTTTTATTACTCCTAGTTTTTGTTTTGTTACTCCTAGTTTTTGTTTTGTTACTCCTACAGTTTGTGGTTTGTTACTCCTACAGTTTGTGGTTTGTCACTCCTACAGTTTGTGGTTTGTTACTCCTTCTACAGTCTGTTACTCCTACTACAGTCTCGTAGGCTTCATCAACTTTCACCTTTTCCATCCGTAACTGCAACCACCAATGCTTGTGTCCCTTTTCGTTACATTCCTTGGTAAGTGACTGCACTAATGGAGTAGCTTTTCTGCATTCATGAGCATGGTCACCGACGGTGGTAAGTGACTGACTGTTCATGGATCCACTTTCCTTTCTGACTGCTTCTTCCAGTCCCTTGAACTTAATTTCTTTTTGGCGTCAGCGGTATGAAATTTGGTTCCGAAGCAGACGATAAAGGTTCTCTCCACTCTATATTTAAAAAAAAATCTGGAATTGAGCTAAGGTTAGACATAGGGATGTAACAATATGCAGCATAAAATATGTATAATTTTTGACGCGATATGCAGCATGTTATATGCCTATTTCTGCATATAATATGCAAAAAGTCAATGTGTATATATTCTGAACCCAAATGCTTATAAAATGCATAAAGTGGTTCAAGGAAAATTCTACCACGGAAAGTTCCACCGCGGAAGATTCCATTGTATAATACTGGATTTCATTTACAAATGGTATAAAATTTAATAAAACTGATTCAAAGAAAAAATGTCTTTGGTGGTAACCGAACAACATTTTATTTGTTAAAAAGGGATGAAATTATAAGAATATGTTATGTTAAATGAAGGCCTAAAAGATAAGCTAAGGAGAACATACGAAATAATAGACAGATCAATCTACAGGGTGGGGCGTAAGTTTGGAAGCAAATGAAAGTGCATATTATAATCCAACTAAAAATATATTTAATAATTTACAGTTATGTATTATTACATAAGGGTTTTAAGAATTCAAAAATCATAAAATTTATTCAAAATGTCCCCCATTGTTTTTAATAACAGCCTCAAATCTCCTCCGAACTCCTCCTACTGCGGCACGCAACTGTTCTTGTGAAATTTCCTTCCAAGATCTCTGGAGCGAACGCTTTAAATCATCCACACTGCGATGGAATTTACCACAGGCCTTTGATTCAAGAATGGACCATACCGAAAAGTCCATAGGATTAACATCTGGGGAGTAGGGAGGCCACATTTCTTTGGATCAAAACCGTGGAAGATGGTCATGGCACCAGTTTTGAGTGACATTTGCAGTATGTGAAGTCGCGCCGTCTTGCTGAAATGTCCATAGAGTGTCATTACCGAAGTGATCCTTATCTGACTCCAACATTGGCGTCAAAATATTCTCAATATAACATTTAGCATTGATTTTGGCGCCTTGTTCCACAAAAATTGAAGGAGATCTCCTAGTTTCTGAAACGGCGGCCCAGACCATTACTGAAGCAGGTTTCATGGTTCTGTGGACAGTTTTTTGGTTGTATGGGATGTCTTTTGCACTTTTACCAATTATTCTGTTGTAAAAGAATAATGTTGTGAGCCATTTCCACTGTGAAAATTTTTTCGTCAGACCAAACAATTTCACCAGCCGTACCAGACTTCAATTCTCTCAGAAGTGCTTTGCTTCTCTCCAATCTCTTTTTCTTTACAGCGTCTGACAGAGTCTGTCTCTTTTGGAGAGTGAAAGAGGACATCTTTAGGTCTTCTTTGACAACTTTTCTCATTGTTCTGGGACTCGCATTAGCTGTTTTGGCTAACAATCGTATTGACCTTTTCGGGTTCCTCCTGATCTTCTCTCGGGCACATTTTATTAGTTGTTTGGTGCGTTGTGAGCGTGGTCTACCACTTCTTGGACGATCAGTCAAGTCTCCTCTCTCATTAAAACGCTTCACACACTTCCAAACAGTCGATCTCGCTATTGAGAGAGTCTTTGAAATGACGGAATCTGACTTCCCGGCACGGTGTAGAGCAATAATGGCTTCTCTTTTGTCTGATATTTTTGAATTGACTAAATTTTTGTAAAAAATAACACTGCCACGTCATAATGTAGTGTCTCTACTATAGTTCAAACCCTATCACCTACTTAGGAACTTATTTTTAAGAATTATATTAATGTTTGAAAAATTGCTTCCAAACTTACGCCCCACCCTGTATATGAATCGATTCTATTTATGAAAAAAATTAAATATATAGTGTAAATTCAACAATAAGGTTCCACTGCTCCAGTGACCAACAATTAAGATTCCGTTTGATTATCCTTTAAACATATATATGATGAAACTGAAATTAAGGATTACCTATATTTTGTTTGTAATATAAATTTTATTTTATACATATTATCTATCACCCTAGTTTTTAAATGTACCAATATATATATTTCAATTTAAACTAGATTATGTGCACTCGGTAGAGCGCATACATTCGCCGCCGTTTCGACCCGTTCCCTACCAAAATTTAATCAAATGCTTACTGGATAATAACCAATCGTCCCACCAAGTTTCATGCAATATGGTTCAATAGTTTTTCAGTTATTGAGTTATAAATGACCTTGACCTTTAACTGGATCGCTTCCAAAATTCTAACAGATCGTTCCTGGACATTGACCAATTGTACTATTAAATTTCAGACAATTTTGGTTGAATACTCTGAGTTATTGAGCTACAAATGGCCTTGACCTTGATCTTTGACCCGATCGCTCCCAAAATCTAACAAAATGATTCTTGCATATTGACCAATCGTCCCACCAAGTTTCATGCAATATGGTTCAATACTTTTTGAATTATAAATTACCTTGACCTTTGACCGGGTCACTCCCAAAATTCTAGCAGCAGGTCACTGGACATTGACCAATCGCTTCACCAAAATTCAAGCAATTTGGTTGTACACTTATTCAGTTACGCGAATAACAAGATAATAAATAAATAAAAAACTTTCTGAAACTATAATAATCTCTATTGAAACGATTACTAAATAAAGTTTAAATATAATGCGTTTCAACTAAATTTTGAACATATGGTTAGGCAGGAAAACTGCGGTACATTAACAATCTTCGATCTGAAACCACAGACACGCGAATAAAAATCATAACTTCAAAACTCACATAAGATATATAAATCATAACACGTATATATAGTTTCTTTTGATATGCAACATCTTAATATAAATTCGGTTCAGCAGGTCGCTGATTTAAATTGACTCTAAAGAAATAGACACTAAAAGCATACTGGTCATATTACTGCTTAATGAAACCTAAAAAAATTATTTTGTATCAAACATCAAAATCTTAACTTAGTGTTTCTGTTGATAGATTCAAGAAGCCAAATTTATCAGTGCTGACACAGGTTGGTGTTCCAATATCAGCGTCATATTCTGTCACAATTAACTAGTTAAATATTTAATGCCTATATGATGGCCGGATTATTAATTGTTTTATATTTAAAAGAAAGATTTGTTCATTTATAATTATCAATTACCTAGACTTGAAAATAGATTTTAAAATAAACTTTTTATCCACCCGGTATATTTCACCCCGGTAAATTCCACCCCACTTTACGGGTTATGTTTGTTTAGTTATTAATATTAGTCATTCATTAATATTATTTATAATACTAGGTAACTTGCATTGTCACTGTATCAAATTAAACCTTTTGCTGGCTAATCACAAGCTGTAAATTTTTTACTACAAATGTGACAAAACAGCAGAAAGAAGGTTGTGTGAACGCATTTATCAGTTAAAGTATTTAAATTTTCAATCTAAAGCTGATTTCCTTCCCTATCGCCTACACAACAGCCATATTAATTGTAAGATGATGTCATATAGTATTTATTGTTATATTCATTTAATTTTGAATTTGGTATTTCATCTTCTTGTAAGAGTGGTGGTTTTGACCGAAGGCTTTTTTTACATTTTTTTTAACCAGGAAGTTTTTGATTGAGAGGAAGAATTATTGCACAGGGTTTTAAGACTGGGAGATTATTGCCTTTTTTACATTGAGAGATTTTGATCAAGGGAATTTGGTCCTAGAATCCAAAACAGCAACTTATTAGCAAAGAGCGAAAACATTGAATTGGTTGTCTCTGCCAGTCGACCCTTTCCCATACCTCATCCAACCATTGTTGTAGGAGCACATGTACAGTTTCATGTTAAAAAGGAATTCATATTAACTTTTTCAACACGTAAACTTTGGAATAAACTACCATATTAAGAATATTTGTAATTTTATTGGGATAAGATTTAAATTGACTTGAGTTACCTCTAAATATTGTCCAAATGTCTCAGGATATCGTCTGAGTTATTTTTTCATCAGAACGAATTATTTAACAAATGGCCATCTAAAAATAAAATCTTTGAGTTTTTATTTTCATCCAAATGAGCATTGTCACAGGGGCAGAATTTACCGGAGTGGAATATACCTAAACCTATCGAATGAGGTTAATTGCTTACATCCTCTCTTTTAACCCTTACCCTAAAAGTCCGTTAAGATACCATCGTTAAGATATTCCTTTTGTACCCATAGGATTATTATTGAATACTCAAGAGTCAGTATGACTAGCTAATATATATGACAATAGTACATATGTAGGCCTGTTTGAGTTTCTTAGAGAACACTTATTCTCTGTAGTCAGAATTGGCTTGACTTTCACCGTAATTAGACCTTTCCCTTGTACCGCAATTTCCCTCACTTTTCGAACACTTTATTATTCTAAGCCATATTTGCTAAACACAGTGTATTTTTATATTTGTGCCTATAATAAAATTGAACCGGTCATTGCCCGCTTTCATTTCCTGTGTAATTGATAGACATTAATTAGATCAGTTATCGAATTATGGAAATAAAGAATAAACAATTAGTTCTGAAGAGGTAAATTCACATATGTACATATATTCCCATTAAAATTTGAAAGTCTAGTGTCTATTCTCAAACCCCAGAAGTGATCACAACAGTCATGCACACAACGTAAATCCATTGTCCTTACTATATTTTAATTCTATTCACCGCTATCGAACCTAGATGGCAGCACAAAGCAATTTTGACACAGAAATTTGCGAGAGTAGTGCATCTTATTAAAGCTATTGTAGTATAATATTTTTGGCTGATAGACGCATATATGTAAATAAATTTTATAAAGTTTATTTACTATGGATAGACATATCATAAATGGCTACCTTTGCCGTTACTTAAATACAATTACCATGAATAAAATTAGGTACCTTAAAGGTCTCCTCCAAGCAAATATTTTTAATGCCTTATTCAACGAGGCTAATGTTTCTTTTCATTTTGCTGCAAACCGCATCGAATTTGGTAGCATATTTTTAATTTCATATGCTTTTAAAGATTTATATTTTCAAAACTCTACAAAACCTATTTTACTTCCGACTTACTAATTTAAGAAATTTTCATCCTGAAGAGAAAGAATGTACACCATTTGTTTTGATTGTCAACTAGGTATTAGGTTTAATAAATCCATTTAATATTAGTGTAAAGGTATAAAATTAAACGAACTTATAATAGAAACGTTTATATACTTTAGGAAAAAAATTAATATCTAAAATAAAGGCCGAAAACTAATGGTTTGTTTATAAAATTAAAATTTGTAATCAAAACAAAGAGTGTACAATCTTCTTCTTGAGCATCAGATTAGTGATTCGCTCAATTGTTGCTCACAGAGTATTAAAAAACTTTAAAAACAAATTATAAAATATATACTGAACCGAATTGTATGCGGTTTGCAGAATAGTGATCCTAGACCTTAGTTCTATAATATTATGTTATAAACTCATTTTATTCCCGGAGCTTGGAGAGGACCTTTAAAGTGTTCCTAGTCCTGATTACCTTTAAATTTATTATAATTACGTGATAAAGTACGCACTGTTTTCTTGTTCTTCTATGAATCAATTCAATGATTTCAATCTAATAGAAATGACTGACAGTGAAGGTTGAATGCGATTATTTTTTAAATAATTAATTAAGAAACGAATGCATCATGAATTTCTTTTTTGTTAACTGTGATATGTTATATGATTACAGGAAAGTTCCTTGCACTCAATTCACCGCATGGAAAGTTCACTGCAACTCAATTCTCGCACATATGTAAATTTCATTTCAAATTATGTTTATTTATATTTCATTAAGGTTAATAAAAAGTTTGACAACTGGATGCATATGTTATAATGGATTGAAAAAATATTCAAATAATTTTTACATTACGTTTAAAAAAACTCCTCACGAGTATCCGTGCCAATAAAATAACTACAAATAGCAAAAATAAATACTACTAGGAAACAATGTTTTATAATAATTAAAAAAATGAATTATGTGCAATATGTCTCGTACATATTCTAGAATCTAGGACCTCGAAATTTTCATCGTAGGCCAACACTAGTCTTTGTAAACGAGCAGCAGTTTGAGTGTAGACCTTCCTTCCCTTGGTTTAGTGCGATCTTCTAGAATCTCACCAGAATCTAATTGTTCAATTTTGAATTCGGTTAGCTTTATGCTCTTGCTTGATGTTGTCCAAAAATTTCCATATATTTGGATGCACCGAAGTTATTTGTTCATGTAAAGCCTTTTGGTCTAATTTCTTTAAAAAGAATATATACATTCCACATTTCTGAATAATATTTGGGACACCCACGATGTCCTCATCTGTCTGGTCGTCCAAGCCACGTATCATCTAGAATCAATGTAAGCAAGGAATCTTGAGCCTCTGAGGGAAATATAACCAAATACTACCAAAAAGAAATTAATATTGAAACAACAATCGTTTCTTAATTTATACATATTTCATATATTCAGTAATAATATATTATTTCAATACCTTCAGTAATAGTATATTGCTTAATATATTATTTCATATTCTCAGTAATATTCATTTAATATTCCCTAAACAAGCCTGTATTTTTAACGTACATCCTTTCTATTTAGTTTCTTATTATTGTTATAATTTTTTATATCATTGTTAGATTTTGTATTAAATTGTTTTTACGGTGAATTGAGTTATTGTTTTTACGGTGAATTGAGTTGCGGTGAACTTTCCGGTGGTGAATTGAGCGCGAGAACTTTCCGCACAACATTACCAATTGTGTGTAGATGTAAATTGTATATTCTTATTTATTTGTTATGCACATGTTAATTTTTGGTTGTTCTTTTACTAAAATGGAAAAAAAATTATTGAAAAATATTGTATTAAAGAAAAATCACTAAAAGTATATTGCAATTCCTATTCTATTTCAAACTTTCTAGATTTCTCTTTCAGTTTTCTGTTTGGTAATTTTCTCTTCATGATCTATTGTCTGGTTTTACACTTTTATTTGTGATAAATATTTATAGTTTACCTTAAAATCTATTTAATTGGCTTAGTTATAGCCGACCAAGAAGATGTTTTACCTCTCTCTAAAGTCTTCTCCTATGGTGTTTTTCTTTTGTATTTTTTCTTTGACTTTATCATTTATATAACCTTAGTTTCAATTCAGGATAAGAGCTAATTTATTTGAAGTATTGCTACTATCCTGCATTGCTACTGCATTGCTACTATCCAATTATCATTTCCAAGGAATAAAAGACTTATTATCCCAGGAATAAATCCTTCTATACTGAGTTATCTGTTAATCTCATAAACAATGAATGTTTATACTTTAGGTTTTAATATAGAATCTTTGGATAATTTGTGATTAAATTTTTATATAGTCTTCTATAAAAAGGCCATCAGTTTCCTAAAATTGATGGCATTTATGGCAAGTTAGAGAAAATTTGTTTAGAACACGTTTGAACTTGTATAAAATACGTTTGAAACAAGTTTGAACTTGTTTCGAACACGTTTGAACTTGTATAAAATACGTTTGAAACAAGTTTGAACTTGTTTCAAACTAAAAAGGAATACACCTCAAAAAGGAATTCGAAGCAACAGGAGAATGCACACAAAATATATCTTCTAGTTTATACTTAGAAGCACTGAACACTGTTCTATCTACATCGATTGGATCAGAAAGCACATCATTATCTGTTGCCGGACTTTTTTGACCAAACTAAGAACAGGTCTAAGTGACCCCAGCATTGATTATCCTCGTTCCTTAAAATCGTAGAGTAAAACCTCGTAGTAGACCAGAGTTATGTTCCAAGTTTGTTTGGTCTAGTAAGAAACTCACTTCAGCTGTTTCCTACTAGACCAAAATAGTTTTCTATAAAAGTAAAGCGGTGACTTTAACATTTCGATAGCTCTATTTGTTTATGATAACTTTAATACCAAATTAATGGTGACTAACATGCCAATTTTGAAGGGCGACACATTTAGAAACAGTATGATTTTTTGTTTCAATTATAATGAATATAATATTTTTTATAATTAAATTATCATTTTATGAAATTATAATAGTCTTCACTGTATCTAGTTTTCTGTAACTTTTCACATCAATTCTTTTTAGCACAGACTCTACCATTAAATCTGAAACCGATTCTGCCTTATGTTTTATCCTAAAAACAGCATAAATAAATATATTACATCAGTCAAATTAGAAATTTATCTTTAAAACAGTATTGCAATTGTTACTCCTTGTAATATTTAAACTATATAACTGCCAGGTGACAAAAACTGTGTTTTGTCTAGAACGAGGTTTTTTCCAGTAGAGTTTCAAAAATATCTTGGTCTAATAGGAGGTTTGTCTACTAGGAGGCTGGTCTAAAGCGAGGTTTTGCTGTATTTAGCTATTAAATATAAGGATAATTTCACAGTGATTACTCATGGGCTATCTGTATTTTGTTGGAAAAAATGTTCAATCATTACAATAATATTATTATGATAAAATTTCAAATACGATGAATTATTACTAGAGCTAGGACATTGGGGCACTTAAAAAAGAGCAGTAGTAGCGGTCAAAACGAGCACTTGTAGCGCTATAAATGTGCAGTAGGAGCGATAAAAAAGAGCATTTGGGGCACTTATCGGGGCATTTGAAGCACTTATCAGTGCATTTGGGGACAGTTATTGGTGCATTTGAGGCAGTTTTTGGAATGTTTCATGCACCGAAAGAAAAAGCGTGTTACTTATCAAGTTATCAAAGTAAGAATTTCAACGAGGTTTTGTTTTTGGAGTTATTGGATGTAATATAAACAAGAATTATCTTTAATTTTTATCCATAAATAATTCATTTTGAAAAATCATTATGTAAATATGTAAGGCTTAAAAGTATTGTGCAATACTTGAAAAAACATAAGAAAAAGAACAATAGATGTTGAAATCAAAACTAACGTATACAGTACTGTCAGTACATATAATAATTGGAATCTATATTGAGTCTATAATGTTACAGAAAATTCTAACATCACAAGTTGTTGAAGTTTGGTAAGAATGTGAAAGTTAACTCATATTAACAAGATAAAACCATTACTTCCTTAACATTTTTTTTGACACTTCATCGTCTATCTGAGACCAAATATTTCAATAAAAAGAATAATCTCTACTTCTGTGGAAGTAACAGGGGCACTAGCATAGCGGGAAATATCTTAGGGAGTTAATTCTGGAAAGATTTTAGTCTGGTTTCTTCACTACGCCTTGCAAAACATTCAACCCAGTATTTACTTACTCAAACAAATGTACGAAAAAATAAGGTATGTAAAATTAAACAAAGATATTAGCATCTAAATAGATATGAATTACGTGAAAATCTAGGGTTACTATTAGAATAGTTATACCTCTTTTTAATTTTTATAGAACTTTTCTAATCAAAGAAAATGTATAAGAAAAGGGTAACAAAATTAAATCATTAAAAAAACTGAACAACAATACATTAACTCATTAAGTGAATATAATCTAATTAATCAATGCATGACTAGATCAATGGTAGACATAGAATATATTTATTAATCCATATAATTTAAAGATGTCATTGTAAGAGCTACATGGCCCTTATAGAACGGATATTTTTTGCCCGAGCTTTACGAACTTTACCTGTAATATGATTTCTCTTCAACATTTGAAATTAGTTAACTATCAAAAAATAAATACGGATACAATTTCTTTGACTGTACCTAGGCAATAGCACACAAACACATGCTCTGGTATTTCACTGAAGCTATCTCTCTATCAATGTCAAATTCGTATTTCAATCTATTTTTAGTTTAAGTATATTTATAAGAACTAATTATTGGTTATAAGAAGATTGGGGAAAAAAATGTATGAATTATTAATGTTACCTAAATAAACAGTTTCAGCAATCACTGGTAGATAACTATGTGAAATTAGTTCGATCATTCACGTTTAAGCTCTATGAACCATTAAATACACTTAAAAGTGCAGTTGTCCACCCGGTAAGAATCATACAGTTATTTGACATTACTCAATCTTGGTGCGCAATAGAAGTCAACCAGAGTACATATGGAGCATTTTGGGGCGTTTTGAGCATTTTGGGGCGTTATAGCGTTTGGAGCATTATGAGCGCTAGTGGCATTTAACTTATAAATGCCCCATGTCCGAGCCTTAATTATTACTGTTAATAACAAGTCATTATAGTTTACTTCAATTAAATTAGTAGATACGAATTCAATATTATAATTTAATTACCCAACTTTCCAATGTTTTAACCATTTTTATGGTGTCCAAATCATCCTCCCAGCTTGTCCGAAGTATCCCTCTAGGAAGGAGCATTCGGACACTTGAACCTCTCTTACATTTTGTCTTATAACTTTCGAATGAATGTTTAAACTGTAAAACAGTCTTAATAAAATTGAAGTAAAATGATTTATCTACATACAGAAATATTTGTATAGTTAAATTCGAATTAGTTTACGAATAATTCACTTTTCCCCAAAAGTGTCCGAATGCTCCCGGTTCTCCCCTACTGTTTTAATTTTAATATCACTATTATAATTATTTATATGCTATCTATTACTTAAATTCTAATTGAAAGGTAACAATTAATAGCAAAATTGAATTTTAAATTAAGAAAATTGAGATTTAAATGAATTTGATGGACATGATGGTTTGAAATGTTAATTTGACAGAGAATTCGTAAGAAAAGAATAGTTACCCATCAAAAAATTATATAAGAGTTTGAAGAATTAAGTCATTATGATTTTTTTTTAATTTTGATTAAATTATTGTCAAATATCCTATTTGTGGTATAAGCTATTTAAAATTCACTAGTATTACGTTACTGATATAATTTTTTTAATTCTGTTAAATACTATCAGTCCGATATGTTGTACCCTCTTTCACTCTCTTTTTAGTTGTGTACTTTGTTATTTCTCCACTTTTCAGTGTTTATATATTTTTGAAGGTGCTCACACACTTAAGACTATAAGTATTTAGGACAGACTATCAATGTATAACTGCGTATATCCATTTCAGGTTATTTTAATAAATTCGTTCATACAAACTTATTTGTTGAAATGACTCTAGAATAGTTGTCATAAAGCTGTAAACCATTTCGAAGTTGTTTCGCTCTATTTAATATAATATGTTGTTCAAGTTGGTTTTGAATAGCTCCTGAATTTCTGAGCAAAGAAAAAAAAAAGGTTAACTTCTGTCTAATTAAACACACTAATAACTAATTAGTGACAAGATTGATAGATGACTAATAAATGAATTAACTACTCTGCTGTATACCTACTGTGCCTTGACCGATTCTGGACAATTTCGGTTGTTGATAATTCGGTCTCAGAAAAATCGGTCTCAGTTTATAATGGTGTTATTAAAGAATAATAATAGAAAGAGTCGAAATTTTGTGTACTAAAATTTGTAACAATATTCTGACAATTTTATCGGTATTTTTCAGTTAAAATGTTTTTTTCCGTAACTATTACACAAACCTCATCATCATGCAGGTGGGATAGATCAAAATTCATTTTATGGTAAATAATTTAAATAAACAATTTGGCATGAAACTATTTCCAATCTATTCCACTAGCATTATCATAATGTTTGTAATAGTTACGACGAAAACAGGTTACCTGCAAGTTAGTTATATTCAATTGATTTGAGAATTAACCAATCAAAAGCTGATTAATATTTCCTATCACCGGTAAGATGTTTTCTAACTATATAGTTGCAACAATAAACTATTTGTAAATAGAAAATAATTAATTTGTTACGGTAATCAGTTCTAGATGTTTGAATTCTGTTATTTTTTTCATTATATTCAAAAGTTTGTTATATAAACAGTAGTTGTCAACTAGTTTCAAAAGTTTTATTTACTATTTGAATGGTAGGTGCCGATAGTCATTATTTAAATAGTAGTTTTAGAAATAAAGATTGTAATAAATTATTGTATGTTAAGTATACAGTACGAGCCAAAAGAAGCTGGTACGAAATTAAAATCGCCATAACTTTAACAAGACCCATCGTATCTTCGTGTGTATATTTTTTCCTTATGCATATTTTTATCAGCTATAACTACTCTTGCGCGAGCTCATTTTAAACCTTGTTTACCAATAGAGTAGGTTTTATCTCCGAAAATTAGCATGATTCTGAGAACCCTTATGTTGAATCAGCGGATAATTCTGAAATTAAAACATATTAAGGTAACATTTAATTACAGAAATTCAATTTTTAAATTAGGATAATCAAGATATAAATTAATAGGACAGATTTTGATTGACATAAGCTAGGAAATGGCTTTAAATGTTTATTTGACAGAGAATACATAAGAAAAAAAGAAGTTACCCATCAAATAAATTATATAAGAATTCAATCCTCATGAATTTCTTATATTTTAAATAAATCATCGTCAATGATCATAATTGATAAAGATGACGCTCGTTATCTACTAGTATCCCGAAACCAGTATAAAATTATAAATTCTGTTAAATATTATCAGTCTGAAAGATATTATTGTTTTTTTATTTTATTTTAAGGTATCTATAGTTTTCCCAGCTCTCCTTCAGCTGCAGTATCTATTATTTTTGATGGTGTTCACACACGTAAACCCTCAAATAATTGGAAGTAGGACAAAATGCCTAACGGACAAAATGCCTAACGGACAAAATGTCTAACGGACAAAATGCCAAACAGATAAAATGTCTAACGGACAAATCGCCTATGTCCCACATATAAGAATATACTAAATAAAATAGTAAAATGAGTGTTTGAGAGAGAATAAAAATGAACTTCATATTTGAATGAAAGGGCCGAAAAGAAAATGTTGAAGTGATGTCTGTAGAAATGATTATTGGTAAATGTAAAACAGTATACACTGTTTTGTGATAAACCTTCTCATTGGACATTAAAATTCTATTTATGCAAAATATTTTAGTAAAAAGAGGTATATACGAGATCAATAACAACAAATGAAATAAAATTTTCCAACGAGCGATTACTGCCGAGCTGTAATTCAATGTATTCCTATTGCTGGACGATTATCGCTGAACAATGATCGCTGCACTCAAAACGAACCTTTAGACCTATTCAAGCAAAATCAATGAAAATAATGCAACATATTTAGTTTTTATTCAGTGTTATAACATTTAATTACAATGCAAAAATTTAGACCTCTGGTGAAATAAATACACGCGCTGTTGCGTCACATTGCAATTTACACCAAAAATTGGCAATATTCCTATTAGTGATGTTTCTAGTGTGACGCAAAATGTGACGCTGCAGCAGCGGTTGTACTTCACTCGTACTCCAGAGGCCCACTTTATCAAAAATAATGTAAAACAAATACAACAAATTTTATTTCATTATTTTCACTGATGAATAAATACGTCAACAACTTGAGACAATGAGTTTTTAAATTATGTATCAATGTTTCAAACCAGACCGGGCCATTCAGGTCTCTTGGTCGTTCCAGAGTTAAATTCATGAAAAATTTATATTTTTATATATTTTGATTTGAGATATAATAATTATTTGTGTACATTAAAACGGAAGTAGAAAATTCATATATGACAATATTTAAAAACAGTAAAATTAAAAAAGCGTAATCTTTACTATAATTATCTTCAATGGGATTGTTTAAAATAATATAAATGACTGTGCAGGTAAAATGAACCAACGTTGAAGTTTTTTATTTATGCATTGAAAGTCTTTTTCGTCTAAATTAAACTTAAAGTGTGTGAACACCATCAAAAATAATTGTGCAACTGATATTTCAATGCAGAGCTTCACTGTACTACAAATTTGTCGGATAAATGATACCATCTTTAAGACTGAGAGTATTTAACAGAAAATGAAAGATAAGATTACTTCAAATACATTGATTTTTTGTTGAAGGTAACTCATTCATAATTTAACATCATTAACGATAGCTCTTATAAAATGGTGATAATTTATAGGAAACACTCCATGAAATACTTGAATTGATTATTGTTTTTTATTAAATATGAAGTTAGGTTTTTTATTATAATAAGCCAGTTATTCCTTGAAATATATATGATTATGTCTACAACACATCAGGAAGCTCAAAAAGGCATTTTGTTTTTCTAAGATACTTGAATTATTATCCTTTTAACATTCAACACTATAAAATTATGGTTCAACACTATAAAATTATGGTTCAACACTATAAAATTATGGTTCAACACTATAAAATTGCATTACCATAGTTATAAAATATTCACTGTAGAATGTCTGCGTACATCAAACATTCTCAAGTGAAATTAGAAAATACTGCCATCTTTATTTAGCATAATAAAATAGATAGTAGGTAATAGCTGTGATAAAAAAGGACCAGAATGAACTATTAAAAAATTAAAAGTGCAGCACACAGCTTTGCTGATGACTAAATATATAATTTGTTCAAATTTTACACCCGAAAATGAATAAAAAAAGAGAGATTTATAATTTTTTTTCAAATTAGTAAATGATAATGGATGTATTTTAAAATTTAACACTTTTGACGCAAATGGGACACACAGATCCCAAAGTAAAGACAATTTACTTCGACGTTTAGCAGGCCACTTTGTGCAAGCAACTATTGCTTGTGTCCATGATGATCAGTTTTGAACATTTTGTAATAACTAATTATACAAATTAACCTGCTACAATTTGAAGTATTGTCATTATTTTGGGATCTGTGTGTCCCACTCCCATCGAAAGGGTTAAGGTAATAAAATTTGTTATTTGTTGGTGTTGATAGACATAAATATGCAGTAGGATAACGTCACAGTACTCGGACACTCACAGTACTCAGACACTCATAGTACTCGGACACTCACAGTACTCGGACACTCACAGTACTCGGACACTCACAGTACTCGGACACTCACAGTACTCGGACACTCACAGTACTTGGACACTCACAGTACTCGGACAGTGGGTGTTAACATAGGACATGAACCAATCTGACCTTTAGAAATTACTTAGTGACCTAACATGTCCTGTATATTAACACCCACTTTACGAGTACTGTGAGTGTGAATAAGTGTCTGATTACTGCTACGTTCCACTGTTTTAATTTCTATGAAATTGGATATTATTTAATTACATATAATCCATAATACTGGAGTTAAAATAATATAAATTTGAAACTATAATATTTTGATAATAAACATATTACATTAAAGGCATTGGATATATTAATACTTAGATTATACAATATTTAAATCTTACCAAAATAGAGTGTACGCTCATCATAAACAGACCAACACAGAGGAAAAGGACAAAAAATAAACTGCAATAATTCTTACCTAATTATATCAATATTATTTCAATTCAGGCAGTACATATATACTTTTTAGTTGATGACATTTTTCAATTACATCCTTGTTTTAATAATGTTAAACAATAAATTCAATTATCAAAATTAAAAGCTGTAAATGAAGAAATAAATTGAATTGGAAGAATTTGATTGACATCAAAAATAAATAATTGTAAATTACAATAGTTACCCTCCGACTAAATTTAATGAGCATTTTTATTCATTGCTCATGGATTAATTATATCTTAAATAAATTATCGTCAATGATCATTTTTAAAGGTTTTCAATTCATATAAATTATGACTGGAAATTCATTATAAATGGACTGATAAATACTATCAGTCCGTAACATCCAATCATATTAATATTTTATCTAACTTTGTATTTGTTCTATATTGTGTATAAGCACATAACCATATTATAATCAAGCAAGACAAAACGTATTTAACAGTTAACACTTAAAACTATATAATATTCAAATCTTACAAAAATAGAATGTACGCTCATAAAATAAAAGAGAAAAATAATCAGCTATAATTGTTACACCCATTTTATTGCAGTTTTTAGACTATCTAGTTAATAACCTTCTCATATCAGTAGTGTCAATGATAGAAAAATGAGTTTCATTATTGAATTTTATAAGCATGAAAAAACAAAACCTAGTTCAATTTAATTGACATGGAAAAGTGTTATGAAGATTATATTCTTCTGAGGACATATGAAAATTAAGATAGTTACCCTTCTAATCGATTATATTATAATTTCAAAGTTAAATCCAAATAATATTTTTTTAAATGAATTATTGTTAAAGATTATGAGAGAGATATAATTCCATTTCAAATAATGAAATTTAATGAAATTGATTATATTTTAATTTCTTGTTAAATACTCCCAGTTAAAAAGGGTCTATTGTTTACGATTCATTGGAAGTGATTTCATTGATAGTTCCATCCTTATCCCCAAAATTATTAATTTTTAGGGTGTTCATGCACCTAAGACCTGAAGTAAATTAAATATTCTCTTAGTGTATGGGTTCTAATTTTAATATTAATTTCAGAACCTATTGTGTTTTTTGTAGCTCATCCGTTAAAGCTTATAGAGAATATAACAGCTAAATAGCACAATTTGGAATTTATACTTTTACGTGATTTTACATTCGTTAACTTGTCACTTCAATTTTGCAAATTATAAAATCTTGAAATTGAATGTTAATAAAATTCATTAAATTATCAGATTCTATAATTTTATTGAAAAGGAAATTAAAATGGTACTTTATAAAATAATTATGAGCTAATTGATTCTTCTTTTCATCATTTTCATTATTATGTTATCTAATATATTATTCAAATAGATATGATATTTTTTATTTCTAGATTCTACAAGTCACTGATAGACTTTTAAAGAATAAGACTGCTCGTATTTTAAAATTGTATTACTTCTATTTTGTATTTTTATGTGAACAGAATTTCAGTAAACCAAAAGCTCCTATATCTATAAAAACATCCTGACTACAACTATCAATGCTAATGATATTCAAAGTTATTAACTACAGAACGTACCATATGTGGTACATTATGTAAAACCTGGTTAGAGTAAATCTACCTTCATTGAGTTCAATAAAAACAGAAAACTCATTTTTTATTATGCGGCTTTTTATTTTAAAGAAATTATGAATAACTATAATATAAATTTAACTTCTTTTCAGATTTATCAATTAAATTATAAAAATAAAACGATGAATAAGATGATTTAAAACAAGGAATTATGGGCTATTTAACTACTGACAGTTAATGGCGAAGAACTTGTCAGTGAAGTTAGGAGATATGTTCGTTAAACTATATCTGTTATCTTTCTTATCGCCATCCTTTGTTAGGTGACTTGAGATTAGAATAATGATTATAGATAAGATATGGTAGATGTTATCTTGATTGTAATTGAATATGTTTTTAGATAAATTTACCCGCGGAAAATTTTACCACAGAAAGCTCCACACTGCAATATCCATGGATTTGATTTACATTGAGTATAACATTACATAAAATTGATTTGTAAAAATGAATTTTGGTTGTAACACGACACTATTTTATCAGTTAAATAAATAAAGGCGATAAGTATCACCCATGTTGAAAACATACATTACATTGACTATAGATGAGTTACGGTGGCAGGAAATTCAACTGCACTTCATGATTGTTTGAAGACCTGGCAGGGGGATTCGGGGGGCTGATCGCCCCCCGATAATTCTAATTCATAAGTTTTATTTATACCTGAGACCGAATATTCCCCGACCGAAAAATCCAAGAACCGTGAGTTACAGCGTACATTCTTCACCATCAAACCATACCGGAGAGGCAAACACCCCAACTCCACAACCCCCTCAACTGAACCGCTATCCTAACCATATTCATTTAACATTTCATGACATCTTTCCACAGAATCTGAAATGAAATATATGGAGTAACTTTTCAATTCGAAATGATGGAATCTTCTGTAGTGGAATTTACACTGCTTGCATTTAACAATGGTGGAATTTTTCTGGTTTAAAAATATTATTTATAAGGTTTCTTATCCGTTATTTTTGATAAAAAAAACTAGTTCAATAACATCCCAGTCACAATGAAAGAGTTTATCAGCTAATAATGGATTCTTTGGTACCTGTAAGAGTTTGCAAACACTATTAAATATAGTCAGGTATATTGTGGACACTTGTAGCTAGTTTTTGCTCTTATAGCTTAGTGTTTGGAACTGAAGAAGTACAGAAAAAAGATTGATAGTGGAGGCTGGGAAATTTCGGTCTGAAACTCTCACCATAAATGTCAGTTACTAAGTATTTTGTACCCGCTAGTTTGTAGTACTGCACATTTCATGGTAGTTCAATGAACTGGCAGGGGTTTTGGGGGGCAGCACGTCCCCTGCTACATCTAACTGATAAGTTTCACGATGTGCATTTTCTTGTACTCGGTGTATTGATGTGAAATCAATAGAAAAATGGAGAATTTGTAACATGTAGGTACTCAGAATGTTTATTCTATTTTCATAGGGTTATAAGTGTATGAACACCATCAAAATAGATTGGTAAACAATCATTGTAAAATCCCTAAGTTTACTATATCTGTTTTCTTTAGCAAAGACAATTACAGTTTCCTATCGGTTAGTATTTAACAGAAAATAAACTATCATTAGATCTTTCAGTAACTTTTCCTCTTTTTTGATAATTGGCAATAGTGTATTTAAAATATAGTAAGTCTTTATAAAACCAATATGAAATAGTTAGCTTATTTAATAAATTAATATACAATTTTATAGAAGGGTAACTAAAGAAGAAGGAATATTTTCTTATAATTGTCTAGATATTCTTTTATCTACTAATATCATTTAACAAATCTCAAATCTATGAAACAATATTTTATTTCCCACGAATATTATTTGATTTATTTAATATATAATGTTGCACACTCAATACAATTACTAACATTTCTGTAACTATAGGATAAGTGTTCCCTCTGTTTATGGCAACACTGCCTCCCGCTACCTAAAATAGATAGTAGGTAATAATTGTGCCAAAAATAGAGGAATTTTACACTTACAAATGAATTCCAAATAATTGATTCATAAAAATGTAATCAAATTGGAAAATAAATACCACAATAATATTATTGGAGATCATTTATAGCGTATGAAGTTAAATTTTCACACAATAGAATTTGTTATTTTGTTGGTGTTCAGAGACATAAAAATGCAGTAGATAACGTCCTATATGTTAACACCCACTTTCCGAGAACTGCGACCTTCCCTTATATTGATTCATAAAAATTCTATGAAACTAATTATCATTAAATTATATTTAATCTAAAATATTGCTGTTAAAATAATCCAAGTATAATATTTTGATAATAATCATAATCAAATAACGCGACATTAAAGGCATTGGACAAATTATTATTTAAATTATACAATATTTAAATCTTACCAAAATAAAGTGTATGCTCATCATTAGAGCCCGGATTTATAGTTCTAACGAGTGTAGTCGAAATAGCGCTTAAAAAAGTTTTTATAGCTCTAAAAAAGAGTTTTAAAGTCGGTAAAAAAAGTCCTTATAATAGCTGAGTGTGTCCTAAAATTGATGCATTTACTTTCTTTCATCCGCATTATAGAAAATTTAGAGAAAATTTAGGGTAACTATGCCATTCTTGTTTATTTGTTAATAGTTGATTTTTAATTATTATTCACAGAACTTACGCAACAATTGATGGCAAATGTGTACGTATAATATCGTATATATAAGACTATGAGTTTAATAAATAGTAAATAAAACCCCTATTTCTTAATTTATACGTAGCTTTCACTTTACAAGAAACTAACAAGATGAAAGAAAACTAAACAAAATTTACCTAAAAAACTATGTTGTCCAATTCACAACCAACTAAGAAAATATAGCAAAAACACTCAAATAGAACAGCACAAACCAATTGCAAAAACAGTAACAATAATTCTTAATATAATAAATATGCTACTTTTCAATGAAACAATTAAACTACGAGATATTAGCAGCATTTTATTGACATTTACAGTTGTCATGCTTAGTCTCTTCTCAGTTAAAATCATTTTTAATTTTGAAAAGCTAATTTCAACTTCAAAACAGTTTCGGGTTGTTTCACTTTGGGTTGTTTGGTGTTTACAACATGAGCACTCAACTAACTAACACGTTCAGAAATGAGTGTGCTCAAAGTAACTTCTTTACGCAAAGAGCAAAATTAATCAGTCACAATATATAAATACCATATATTTATTTCATTGGGCATATCTTCACGTATCATTCTATTTATTCAAGAAAACTACATAATATTATACTGTATTGAGTAGTGATTTATTCATTTTCCAATTCAGTTTAATTTACCAATAATAATGCTCGTACGTTTACTATGGAATATTACTATAAAAATGTGAATGAAATGGCATACTAATTTAAATGTCTCTGGCATGTTTAATTTATCAATAATATAATAACCTGTTACAATTATATTTTGCACGTAAAAGATGGTTTATCAGTTTTTATAGTTGTTTATACCGTAATTATTAGTTCTATCTTCTAATTTATAGTCAAAATAGCGTTTATGCTATAAAAAGCTATAAAACTTTATTTCTATAGTGAAAATAGCGTTTATAGCATAAGAACTGGAAATCCGGGCTCTACTCATCATATACAGACCAACACAGTGAAGAATGACAGAAAATTAAACTACAATATTCCTTATTCAACTTATATACTATCTATTTACTTTGAAATTCTTCTCATATCACTGATTTATTTGATAAAAACAATTAGTAATATGATTGAATTATCAAATAAAGATGAATTGGACAGAAAGTAATGAGACATAATTTGAGTGACATGAAGAAATAATTTGAAGTGTTAATCTGACAGAAGATTTATCGAAAAATAGATTAGTTAACCACTTAATTTAGTGTTATTTAAATTTCATCATTTATCCCCTATTAATTAATTAAATTTTAAATTAATTATCGTCAGTGATCATTAAAAAATTATTTACGTGAGAAAAATTAATATTTTCCAATCTAATCTCATTTTTATTTTTCTGTTAAATACTCTCAGTTCGAATGATTTGATCATCTCTGGTTATCCTATAGAAGTGAGACTCTGCATTAGAGCATGACTCATATAATACTTTATATTTTTGTTGGTGTTCAAACACTTAGATTATCAATTAAATGGAATTAACTTCCATTGTGTATTAACAACTATTTAATTCTGGTTATTTTATTCATTTTGCAACTAATAGCTTTCATTCAAGCTTATTTGTTGAAACTATGAAATTGGACAATTTGGTAATCCTCAGTTGATTCTTCAAATCAGTGGTTCTTAAAGTTGGCCTGGAATGCTTATAGGTTCTGTTCTTGCTGTTAATATCATGCAGAATATACATGAAGTATATTTGGCATTTTTTCACATCATAGTAACTAAATATACCTATTATGATTGTAGCTTTTCAATCTATTTCAATGCAATACAATGCTCAGGGGGTGCCCGAGAAAGGCAAGAGGAGTGTGAGAAAAATACTTTAAGTTTAAATGATCAAACATGTTTCAATTTTTCTACAAAATACTATATAGTTTATTGAAGAATTATTACAATAATTAAGTGTTGATTGTAAACTGTAGTACATCTGAATATAATCAACGTTTGATAAGATTCTTGATAGACTACTAAAATAGTGTTAAGCCATATAATATAAAGAGGTCATAGTAGGAGCTGCATGGCCTGTAGAATGGATACTTTTTGTCCTTTGTAGGGGTTGTTTGGTTTGTATATAATTGCTTTTCATCCATATTTTTGATTGTGTTCATAAATAAAGTATGAACATTCAAAATGAGTAAATTTATTGTCTATCAGTGCCAAACCTAAAATATTCAACTCTGATCACAATATTATTGTCATGAACTGTTACGGCCTTTCAAGTTTATCTGGTGCACCAACTTGAAGTAACATTATTATTCGTATTCTGTTTACTGTGATATAATTATTATATATTTATTTGGAGAATTGAATGCTATTTGTAAGCGAAATATGTAAATGAACTAAATATAAATGAAAAAAAAAACATGTACTCTGCAAACAATTCCACATTGCATACACATGTTTACCATGTTGTTTAATGGTTTTAACGTGACAATACAGTGTAACATTGAATCTATATAACCATTATAAAAACACATAATTAACTTGAGGTTATTCCATTTTAGAACCACGTAATAAAAACCATATCGAATAAAGATTGTAAACATATTTAATTGACTACATGTTTCTGTCAATTACCATACTTACAACAGGTGTTTAACTTGTATAATTTACAACATTCGTAGCTACATGTCAAATACCATGCTTAAAGGTCCTCTCCACTCTAAATTAAAAAAATTCAGGTATTGCTTTAAATTTGTAGAGCTTAGGTTATATAACATATCACAGAAAACAGAATTGAAATCGATAAAGTATTCTGTTCACAATTAATTATATAAGAAATATTCGCATTTCGTTTTTTATCATTCTGAGATTCTTTGCTCGAAATTCAGAGGTGTAGTAGAAAGAACGGAAAAAAATCTTAAATTACATATTATAATAAAACCATAGAACCAAATTTGAAATGGTTTGCAGTTTTATTATCAGTAACATTAGTTCTAATGAATAGAGAAATAAAAAAATTAGACTGGAGGGGACCTTTAAAGCATATGTTAACCAAACGCAATTTACCATATTGCCATTAAAACCACATGTAATACATATGGAATTCATTTCCAAAAAGTATACATGGTATACACAATAAATGATTTAAATGTGTAAGTGCCACATGGTATACACAATAAATGTTTTAAATGTGTAAGTGCCACATGGTACACACTTGTAATTGTTTGCAGGGTGATGAAACCTTGTAATTATTGTGAACAATGAACAGTAGAATGAAATGAAGAGTAAATGAAATAATTATGAAATAAAAAATTGATTAATTACAAAATATAACATGATTCAAATACAAAATATTTTGTGAATGAGAAAAACATGAAATGATAACTAGTTTTTTAATTTAGAAATTATTTCGATTTTCTAGTTTTAATATATAATTATATGTAAAAAATGAAACTTAAAACATCATGGAAAATATATCGAAATTAATAAAGCATGTGAGAAATGCCTTTGCTTATATCTATAGAAATAATATATATAAATATTTATATTAAAAAAAAAAATACAATAATTCTTGTATATAATTTTAATTTATAATCTATTATATATATATTTTTTCATATCACCAGTTTAATTGACAGATAACTACCAATTTTATGGTTGAATTTTGAAATTAGGAAAATCAAAACATAAATTAATTAGACTGAATTTGATTGACATGAGGAAATGGTTTGAAATGTTAATTTGACAAAGAATTCATAAAAATAACCGTAGTTACCCATCAAAAACGAAATATTTGAAAATTTAATAATTCAAATATCTTGAATTTCTTATATTTTGAAATAATTATCGTCAATGACTATAATTGAGGAATAAAACACTAGATGTTCATCAGTATCTCATGATTGTTGAATATTCTGGTATTCTGTTAAATACTATCAGTCCCAAAGAAAGTATCATCTTGGATTGATTACTTTTACAAGTACACAAGTAGCTTCTCTGGACGTTAAGACTTATCATTTTTGATGGTGTTCACACACTTAAACTCTATTAATTAGATCGCACCGTCAATGTATAGCAACTTACATTTTAATAATTTCGCAACCGATTACAATCTTATAATTTAATCAGTTGAAGTGACTATAATATTCTGTCTCTTTAAAATATTTATTACTGTTATTTAGATTCACCTTATCTATAGTGTCTGTAACTTTTTAATATCAACAATCTAATGTAGATGAATTGGCAGAAGTGAAAAATGAATTGGCAGAAATGAAAAATGAATTGGCAGAAATGAAAAATGAGTTGGCAGAAATGAAAATCAATATTGCAAAAGTGAAAAGGAAAATTACAAGGGAGATAATCAATAACAATATAAAAGATTTTTATGAAAATTACAACCTCAATCAAATTGTAGCAAATTTCAATCTTCTCTATCAGACAGTACCCATCTTCTCTATCAGAAAATTATAGGATACTACCCAATTATAGGATACTACCCAATTATAGGATACTAGGTACCCAATTATTGGATACTACCCATTTATAGGATACTACCCAATTAGAGGATACTACCCAATTATTGGATACTACCCAATTATAGGATACTACCCAATTATAGGATACTACCCAATTATAGGATACTACCCAATTATAGGATACTACCCAATTATAGGATACTACCCAATTATAGGATACTACCCAATTATAGGATACTAGGTACCCAATTATTGGATACTACCCAATTATAGGATACTACCCAATTATAGGATACTAGGTACCCAATTATTGGATACTACCCAATTATAGGATACTACCCAATTATAGGATACTAGGTACCCAATTATTGGATACTACCCAATTATAGGATACTACCCAATTATAGGATGCTACCCAATTATAGGATACTACCCAATTATAGGATACTACCCAATTATAGGATACTAGGTACCCAATTATTGGATACTACCCAATTATAGGATACTACCCAATTATAGGATACTAGGTACCCAATTATTGGATACTACCCAATTATCCAATAATTGGGAAGTATCCTTAAATTGGGTAGTATCCCATAATTGGGTAGCATCCTATAATTTTCTGATAGAGAAGATTGAAATTTGCTACAATTTGATTGAGGTTGTAATTTTCATAAAAATCTTTTATATTGCTATTGATTATCTCCCTTGCAATTTTCATTTTCACTTTTGCAATATTGATTTTCATTTCTGCCAATTCATTTTTCACTTCTGCCAATTCATTTTTCATTTATGCCTATTCATTTTTCATTCCTGCCTATTCATTTTTCATTTCTGCCAATTCATTTTTCACTTCTGCCAATTCATTTTTCACTTATGCCATCTTGATTTTCATTTGTACCAAGTTGACTTGGAAAAGGTATAGAATCGTTTTCTTGAAAATTAAAGCGGTGACTTTAACATTTCGATAGCTCTATTTGTTTATGACAACTTTAATGCCAAATTAATGGTGACTAACATGCCAATTTTGAAGGGCGACGCATTTAGAAACAGTATGATTTTTTGTTTCAATTATAATGAATATAATATTTTTTTCAATTAAATTATCATTTTACGAAATTATAATAGTCTTCACTGTATTTAATTTTCTATAAATTTTCACATTATTTTTTTTTGCACAGACTCTACCATTAAATCTGAAACCGATTCTGCCTTATGTTTTATCCTAAAAACAGCATAAATAAATATATTACATCAGTCAAATTAGAAATTTATCTTTAAAACAGTATTGCAATTGTTACTCCTTGTAATATTTAAACTATATAACTGTCAGGTGACAAAAAATGTGTTTTGTCTAGTTACTCTAGTACGAGGTTTTTTCCATCTTTCTTCTTAATCAAGCTTTTAAATATTATTTATAACAAATATTATTTCCCGTGATGGACACCGTTTTTTTCCCGGAAATTCCGGGACAAGCAAAAGTGACTGATATGAGAAACCCTAATGAATATGAATATAGGCAGCCTAATTATGAGATTTTCGTCTTAATGCTAATAAACCTCATCTTCTTTTTAATACTAATTCTAAAATGATTTCCCGAGCTTGGAGAAGATCTTTGACAATATAATAGCATTTTAATCTTTATATTGAAGTCTCGGCTAAAAAATGCGTTTAATATAACTACTGCTATTTGATATTATAGTATTATATTTACAGTAACTAGCAAAAACCGGCATACACAATAATTCATTCATTGATAATTGAATTTCTACTAATTTATCAAATATTTATAGTCGGTATCTAAAGTCACATATAGCGCATAATTCATAATTCCCCTACGATTGTCCAATAATGGGAAGGTATTAGGCACCATTTTTCTACATTGCTGTCTTGGTTACAAGTATGCAAATCAATAATGCAGCCTAACGACAGTAAATCATTAGTCAATGAACTACATCAGAAGTGCGTTCTAGGGGTGCGATTTTGCCCTTCAACCTATTTTTGTACTTGTGAAATTAGCTACAGTCTACCTATATAGAATCTCATTATCTATTATAAACATTTGAGAATTTGAACCCACATTAGGTAGACCTGTGTTAATTCCCGTTTTTTTTTTCATATTTGAATCATTCAAATCGTGTCTTGATAGCTCCCAATCGAATATTGTATGAACATAATTAAGTAGTATGTATGGTACCTAACTTGGATAAATAATTGGTATCGGTATTTAATTTCGGTAACCTCTTTAGATCTGACACCAATTACAGTTACTCGTAAAAATGAAAGTTTCAGATGCTTTTTATTGATGCCCGGTCATTCGATTCCCGTACCATTTGATTACCGCTTAATTGTTTCCGTCATATTTTTCTGCCTAACACATATTGACATTTTTAATTGATGTATACTGTATGTATTAATAACATTAACATATAATAGAAATAAGCACTTTACAGTTGATTAAGTTGAAAAAAACTAAAGCAAGTAATCATATACATTTAATTGGTGGCCGGTCACTTGATTCCAGGTCATTTGATTACCTGCTATTGAGGGTAAAACAACTATACATTTAATTAAATCTTTTTTAATCAAATAAGTACAAATAACACTATCAAATTAATTTTCGGAGAAAAATAATTTTCAATGAAAAAATCTAATGAACAATTGCATACCCCACTCTTATTATTTACAACTCGCACGTATGATAAGTTTAATAAGTGTTGTTTATGTCTCACAATTATTTCTCCTGATATAGAAAAATAATTGAGGAGTAACTTTGACAAATTGGTTGTTATAGTTTCCAATTAACCCGTACATGGAGGGTGGCCTTATTTTGGGACAGCAATCTGTAGATGTGGCACATCAGCAAAGTTAAAGTTGAGCAACTGTGTACGGGTTAAGCTGTTTTCGTTGTAACTAATGTACCACCTGCTTAAGTTATGACGGAAACAGCTTAAATAATAATAACAATTAACTAAATGGACAATTTCACTATTAAAATATTTTCAATTCTGGAGATATAATTGCTAGCCTTGTTCAAAACTCTTTTTACTTTGGTCTAATCAAAACTAAAATTAAATTGAATACATGAAAAGAAACAAGAATAATTAATAGCGTATATTATTTGCAAATAATTTAGCGTATGTAATTGACAAAAAATAATTTGTATGCTAAGTATATAGGCAATAAATATAATGACTGGGAATCGAATAACCGGAGATCAACTGACCGGGGATCAATGGCCGGCCCAGCCACCGTTCTAACTGGCCTACAAGATCATTATCATATATAAGTAGTTTTTATTTTATTAGTTAGTTGGTTGGTATATAGGAATTCTTATCATAGCAATTGCAGAGATTGTATATTAGAGTGCCCCTTTTACTTTAGGTTCTTATTTAGATAGGCATTACAATTTAAAAATTTAACAATTAAAAATTAGTATACGTTATTCATTATCCAAGGTTGGTAAATAAATAATTTATAGTAATCTAAGTATTGTAAATCCTAACAACATTTTTCAAAAAACTGAATAAACTAAGTAAATCATAAGTTGATTCACTTTAATGAATATTCCAGACTATACTTTATTCACTGAACTCTGATGACTTTCCGAAATTTTTTTGGTTGTTTTACCTCCAAAAATCTACAATTCACTCACAAAACTATGGAAATAAAAAGCTAAAAGTCTACCGACATGTCCGCCAAATTTACCACCAAATGTATTTAGTTATTTAACTTATATAAGCTATTCAAATATATTCATTGATTGATTCCTTGCCAGGATATATCGAATATATATTTTACTCCACATAATTTTTCCTGTTGTACATTTGAAAAAATCCTTTCAGTAATATAGAAGAAAAACATGCATCTGGTGATTGCTTCATTACTCTACCAGATGACAGAGAATTATTTATTCTTAGATATTAGATATTACTAGATGTAAATATTCAAATGAGCATTATTAAAAAAAATTACGGCTTTATCTCTACCAAAATACATTCACTAAGTAAAAAAATTGGCATCTACTCGATGAAATTAGTTGGATAGCTGCGAGATTGAAGCATTAATGAAAAATTCTGGCACAATAAGCCATTGAAAATTATAATAAAGCTTATTAGAAATTTTCATCAAGTGAAGTAAAATAAGCATCCGGTACCTAGTTGATTCATAACCTTATCTCATAGAGTTGCAAACAAAGTACCATGGTATATTTTAGGCATACGCTAATACTATTCTGTCAGAGAGTAAGCCAAATTGAAATAAGAAAATATTTCTCACAATCAATTTTACTTGGTTTTTAAGATTAAATCAAGTCAAAATACATGATTTTTAAGGTGGCCCCTATCATCGTTATAAATGTACAATAATATGTATATGTAATGCCGTTAGGAGTGCGTATAATGTATTTATATTTTAGTTCACATTGTTTGTCATTCCAGCATCTTCCGGCTGACCGCGAAATATAGGGGAGAACTTTTAAAAATCAGAAGTAGCAACCTAAAACATGATCAATTTTTCCCAAAATAAATGATTTTCATTTCCTAATTTTCATCACAGAATATATATGTAAAAAAAACTGAGATTGAAGAATTCAAAAAGAAAATGAATTCTTTAGATTTGTCATTTGATATGATTCTCATGAGTATGTCACAGGATGAAAGTATATTTTCCCCTGCCTCACTACAAAGAGATTTCAAAGGAGATTCATCTTTTGAAGATTTAATTAACTCTGCTGTTTCAAGATTCCAAAAATGGTCAAAGTTGGATCAATTTGTGAAATTGATTGAACTGATGAGAGTTAAACACAAAGATAATGGTGCAGCTAAGGCATTACGAAAGGAGGGAAATAGTTACTACTTGAAATCGGATCTGAAAATGGCTTTGTTAAAGTTCAATGAATCAATAAAATGTTCTCTTCATCCTCCAATTAAAGATGTTTTAGATAAAAGGCAAAATTCCTCCTACCAAGATCTTCCTTTTGGATATGCCAATAGAGCTGCTGTACTCTTTGAAATGGGCCTATACGATGAGGCCTGCACTGACACCAGGAGAGCTGTGAATCTTGGCTATTCTCGATCAAAACAAAAACTTTCTGTTCGCTATTGCAAATCATTGATTTACATCCATTTGAAGAAAAATCCTCAGTCACCAATCACCAGCTCTGTGTTTGATGCCGTTTTTGAGAAGTCAGAATCTGATCTGAATTGTAGATTGGATGGTGAGCAAAGAAAACAGATTACTGAGCATAAATTTGATGTAAAGAAAGCTGCTATCAACAAGAGTGGAATTCCTAAGTACATTGAGGTTCCTAAACCTGTTCTGGATGGAGAACATCCCCACATACTTGGTCTCAGCAATAAGGTTGAGTTTGCTGCTAGAGTTAAGAGGGGTAGATACTTGATTGCTAGTGAGGATATATATCCAGGTAAGTTAAATTATATTCTGTAAATATTTTATGTTGCAATTTCTCTATCATTTCTTGTATACCGTTTTGTTAGATAATTTAAGTATTGGTTACCCATTTTTGCAACAGTAAATGACTTGCTCATGGTAAATAAAACAAAGAAATATAATTGAAATTATTTTATTCTGAGCAGGAACTGTATTGGCCATTGATCCAGGATTCGTTGTACCAACTTTGCATCCCGAATATGTTGGAGAGTACTGCTCTGCTTGTAACAAACCTTGTAAAGACATCTTTGTTCCCTGCCATCAGTGTACATCTGTAAGTTTTTCAATGGAACTCTCAAACCCATTAGCAAACTCATGTAGCTACCTGCTTTTTCTATTTCTATATTTTGTTCCTTAATTAGGGATCTAATATTATAATATCTTCCCGCAGGCTGTTTTTTGTAATGAACTTTGCAGAGATGAAGCTTTCAATTCCTACCATCGATATGAATGCTCAGTGCTACCTCTATTTGATATACTAAAACTAGGAAAAATATCAAATTTGACACTGAGGATTATTGCCAGTTTGGGATATTCTAAACTCCATGAGTATGTTAAAATCTTTGAAAGAGAAGAGGAAACAGAAAAACCTTCAATAGCCAAACGTGGATTCTCTTCTGAAGGCGTCTACGATTCAAAGAGCTATAGGTCTGTGTACTATCTAACCGACCACAAAGAGAAGAGGGACTCGTTTGATTTGTTCCATAGAAGTTCTTTGGCTGTGGTGATGACACATATTTTGAAAAAGTACACAACTTTCTTTGGTGAGGAAAATTTGTCCTCGGAGCAAAGTGTCAACGATGTAGATTTCAATGAACGTGAGATGTTAATTGCCAAATTGGTTCTAAGGCATCTGATGAGTGTGCAAGTAAATACAATCGAATTTTGTACATGTGAAGAATCATCAGGTCTCTGGAATGTTATATCTACTGGAAATAATCTCCAATGTCTATTTTCTCTTTTTGGGCACTCCTGCAATCCCAATGCGTGCATTGTAGACTCTTCTTTCTTTCAATCAGTTGCCATCATACCAAAAGGTACTGAGATATGCATTAGTTACAAAGGGCCACTTTTCACGGCAAATAAGCAAAAGAGACAAGCTGAACTGCTAAGGCAATTCTATTTCACTTGTGATTGCATTGCTTGCGTAGAAGATTGGCAAATAGGGAATATCAATGACCCCATGTCTAATATTTCTGTCAAATGTTTGTTTGGCTGCAAGAATGGAACTTTGAACTACTCTACTCCAAGGTGTACAAAGTGTTCCAAAGGTTTAAAAGAGAAATCTCTCTATTCTGAGACTTATCTGAAACACATCAATGGGCTCATTTATGGTTCTAGTTCGGAAAATTCAAAGTCTATTGAAAGAGACATGGTTCTTACCTCAGAGAACTTATTCACAGAATTTGACACACAGATAAAATCTTTCATTCTATTTCAGACCTCTTCAGCTTTCTCAAATTCATTGAAGGTAACCAGAGAGCTTGCTTATAATACATTTAAAGCAATCTATCTGTTTGATGCTTATGGTGATTGTCCTTCTAACTACATTTTGTGCGGATTAAGAGAATTATCGAAACATTTTTTAAATCATTCTACTAATTGTTTAACTTTTCAGTAAATCAACATTAACTTAAGGATAATTTTGTGCATTTCAGTGCTAAAATGTTTACGTTCTTCTAGTTCCTGGAAATATGCACACATTAAAAAGGCGACAGGAAAAAAGCCAACAGGTAAAATCCTACAGCAAAAATACCCACATCGGAAAGCAGCACACGAAGAAAACTAGGTATAAAATGCTACAAGGAAAAAAGCCTACAACTTAAATTATATAATTTGTTATAGAAATACGTATGCCTACTCCTGCCAGGTGATTGATTATACAGTATAATTTCTCTGAATCTAGGAAAAAATCTCCCGGAGGAAAAAATCCCACGGCGGAAAAAAATCCCCAGAAGAAAAAATCCCTCGTGAAGCATCAACGAAGAAAGAATACCTCACGTCAAAAATAGAATATGTAATGAATATTTTCAACAATTTTATCCCCAAAATACCAACAAAAGAGGTAAAAGACAATATCAGAGAAAAAGCTTGTACTTGTAGTATCAAATTAATTACAACAGTTTGAATAAACAATTATAAAGTTTTTAGACTGTAGCAAACTAACCTAATAAAATCTGAAAATTGCAAATAGGCTGTACAAAACTGAAAGTTTAAATTGTATGTTATGGCCTTAATATAGCTTATAAAAGAACTATATTCATCGTATTTTTCTACAACATTGCGCAGTCTTATCAAAAAACCTTGACATTTGCGATTCTTCAGAGGACTGTTACCAGCACTAAGTTGCTATAAGCAAAATTCCTGAAATGATTGTTTTATTACAAAAGACTTTGACATAGAAGATTTACCTATTTAAAATTAAATTACAGTCAACTATACACATAGAAAATATATACACAGTAGAATGAAACTAGTTAACTATTGAACTATAGAGTGATGGTAGATGATTAAAACTAGCGATATAAAGTATAACTATCAGTGCGCGGAAGATTCCACTGAGGAAAATTCCACTACAGAAAGTTCCACTGAGGAAGATTTCACTGAGCAAGACTCCACTAAACAAAATCCAATATTTAAAAATCAACCAGTAACTTTTTCCTATGATTTCACTGGAAAAATAATATGTAGTATAACAGTATTCATTATTTTCTAAAACAATTCTGTTCCGTCCAAATGGCAGTCCAAAATATATTTTGATAAATTATTTTAGCTGATCAGGTGATATTGTTCCAGGAAGCTTATAGCTAAGAAACGTTTACTTTATTCAAATAATTATTTATCTCTGTTCAATGGTATACTAGCAGAGTGTAGGATAGTGTTTTTAACCAATAAGGCTATGGAAATTTGAACAATATTTGTTTGAAGCATTTTGTGCAACTTCTATTCTTACATCATATCATTTATGTGTTTTCGATAATGTAAATTTACGGATTTACAGTTCAATTCCTTGCATTCTGCTTGTATATCAAGACCGGGGTGGAATATACCAGGGTGGAGTATATCGAGATGGAATATACCTGGGTTGAATATACCTGGGTTGAATCTACCTGGGTGGAATATACCTGGGTGGAATATACCGGGGTGGAATATACCGAGGTGGAATATATTGGGGTGGAATATACCTAGAACCTTAATTTAGTGTGTGATAAAATTGCTAACAGTTTTCTATGCATCTTTATATACTGAATTGCCCCCAGGGGCTCTATCCTGAGCTGTCTGTGGTGAATGGAAGAGAAGAGGGGGTCGCGTCTCTTGGGCCCCGAACTGTTGTAATTTGGATTATGTATTGTCTTTTTTCCTATTTACCATGTTTATCATTTGTTAACGCTACTTGCAGTTTTAAAGAATAGCGCTAGGGATATATGCTCTTCAACTACGAGGTCTTAGATTTTTGTGTTAGGTAGGCTCGTAAGCTTCATTTACTATCACCTCTTCATTTTTCTTTTCCATCCGTCGAGTGCAGCCACCGGTGCTTTGTCCTTTTCGTCACAATCCTTGGTAAGTGTCTGCATTCACGGAGTAGCTTTTCTGCATCCATGAGTATTGTCACTGACGTTGGTAGGTGACTTTGTTCATGGAGCCACTTTCCTTCCTGACTACTTCTTTCAGTCCCTTAATTGTATTTAATTTCCTTTTGACGTCAGCAAAATAGTCACGATACGACTGAAGCAGACGTTAAACTCTTACTAAAATATAATAAAAAAATATATGCCGAACTAACTGTAGTTCATTATAGATGAGAAATAACAGTACAACTCATCTATAATGCAGTCCTGTATAGTGAGCCATCCCAATTTTCTTTGGCCAAAAATGGGTAGTTTTTTATTAATCTCTTAAATCTTCTATAGTGAAGTATTAAATTAGTTAGATCTCCATACAGAGGAATTGTGTTGTACAATCATGAAGTGTGCAGTACTACATACTAGCGGATAGAACAAACAAATTACTGTCATATCAAATCATCAAATCAATATTATGCAGCTCTGACCTTTTTTCTTTGTGGGCTTCTATATTTGTGTTTTTTTCCTCGTGGGTATTTTTCCTTGTTGCAATTTTCATTGTGGACATTTTTCCTTGTGTGCATTGAGTTGCGGGCTTTTTTGCATCTCTCGGGTCACCATTTTGGTTCACGGAAAGATGCCACAAAAAACAAACCACAGGAAAGAAGCCTACAGCAAAAAGCCCAGATGCTTGAGGTGTGTTATAAAAAAATATAGTAATATATTTTACATTATCATTTCTAATATTCATATCCGTGTGTTCTTATATATTTAAAGTAAATTGTGTATTCATATTTATTTGTTACGCAAATGTATCCTTGCAAATTATATTTCTTAAAAGGTATATTGCAACTCATATTCTATTTAAAACTTCTAGATTTCCATAATCTGTTTAGTTTTCCGTATTGTAAATTTCTCTTCACGCCAGCTTGATGTTAAAATTTGATTCATTATAGATATTTACACTTCACTTTAAAAACTATTTTGCTTTATTATATTCTTCACCATAGGTTTAGATTTCGGAGATGATGTTTTACCTTTTTCTGAAGTCTTCTTCTATGGAGTGTCTTGTATTTTCTCTTTGACTTTATTATATATAACCATTGTTTCAATTTAGGATTACAGCTAATTTATTTGAAGTATTTATACTGGAAGTATATCACATTTTGCTTAAACATTTATTGCTATTATCCAATAACTATTTCCAAGGCAAGTAGAATTTATTATCCCAGTAATAAACCCTTATTTCCTGGGTTATCTGGTAACCTTAAACAATTAAGGTTTCAATTTTTAGATCTCACTAATTCACATTTAATATACTATCTTTGTGTGTTAATTGTATCTTAATTTGGTTTATTTGACCGATCACAGACACATGTTTCTTTTTAAAATTAAAATAAATCATTGGGTTACTCAACGTTTCAATTCCTCAAATCACGTAATTCAATAACTAAAAAGTTGTCCAAGACTCAAACTATGACGAGTAAGGGTCTAGTACACCTGAATATACACTATAATATCGTATCTGGAGGATACTATTTAACTGGAAAATCAAACTGAATTGTCTCATAGTTTCTATTATTCATGTAAATCTCTTGTTGAAAAATGAAAATATAAATATTGAAGTTTTCTCTCCAAAAATCCCGCTCCATTATTACAGATTTGTGTATTTTTCTTTACCCCTGGATAATAGATCCATACCAGGAAGGATTTATAATTATTTTCCATTATCTTGTTTCAAAATACACTAATAAACATTAATGACATTACCATTCAGTTTTAAAAAAATTTCATGACATAGAATAAAATCCCTATTTTTTAGTTTGTATTTGATTTGCCACAGCTTCACATAATGTCTTTAGTGTTTCAATATTCTGTGGAATGAGAATTTGATTGTTCTCGTACTGCAACTCAAAGATCTCTACCAAACAAGGCTGTACTAGTATTAGCTGCAAGAAAATGCTGACTCGCCTCTCAAAAGGATCTACTGGCAGTGATGTTCCTCTTGATTCAGAGACTCAGCATCCAGTGGAACGGAATCAGAGATTCTCCAGTCAACTAATAGCAGCTGGAGTCAACTATAAAAACAGCAAAAAATGAGTGTCACCAAAACTGAACGGTGTAACCGCCTCAAAAAGAAATTCAAGGCGACAGTAGAAATATATTAATATGTATATTATTCTAGTTAGAAGCACTGAACAATGTTCTACATATATCGATTTAATAAGAAAGCGCATTCTCTGGTACCGGATTTTTCGTGAACAAACTAAGAACAGGTCTCAGTGACTTCAGCATTGATCACCTTCCTTTCTTGAAATCGTAGTATAAAATATGTTGGATTTTTGTAACAGGTGAGAATAGGATATAAATGTATCATTAATTATTTATAATATTTTCATTTAATCCGATTGTGGAAGAGAGGTAATATGATAGACTCATCTGTGGTTTTTTCAAACTGACTCCGCCGACTACTTAATCAAGCTTTTAAAAATTATTTTAAAGGTCCTCTCCAGGCTCCGCGAAAAAAATGAGTTTATAACATAATATTACAGAACTAAGGTATATGATCATTATTCTGCAAACCGCATACAATTCGGTTCAGTATATATTTAATAATTTGTTTTTAAAGTTTTTTAGTACTCTGTGAGCAACAATTGAGCGAATCACTAATCTGATGCTCAAGAAGAAGATTGTACACTATTTGTTTTGATTACAAATTTGAATTTTATAAACAAACCATGCGTTTTCGGCCATTATTTCAGATATTAATTATTTCCTACAGTATGTAAACGTTACTATTATAATTAGTTCATTCAATTTTATACCTTTACACGAATATCAAATGCATTTATCAAACCTAATACCTTGTTGACAATCAAAACAAATGGTGTACATTCTTTTTCTTCAGGCTGAAAATTTCTTAAATTAGTAAGTCGGAAGTAAAATAGGTTTTGTAGAGTTTTAATTATAAAAATCTTTAAAAGCATATAAAATTAAGAATATGCTACCAAATTTGATGCGGTTTGCAGCAAAATAATAAGAAAAATTAGCCTCGTTGAATAAGGCAATAAAAATATTTGCTTGGAGGGGACCTTTAAACAAAAAATATTTCTCCGGATGAAGTCAGTTTTATATGGAAATTCTATGATATTTTCGTCTGAATGCTAATAAATCTCATCTCTTTAATTTTAAATACTAATTCTAAAATGAATTCCCAGGCTTGGAGAGGACTTTCAATATTTCTATAATCGAATTTTAATCTTTATATCGAAGTCTCAGCTATAATAATCGTTTTCTATTCCTGCTGGTATTTGATATTCTCTTTCAATTTTTACAGTAACAAGTAAATAGCAAAAAAAAAATATATACAATCATTACTATTTCAATTTTTTGAATCTTTAATAAATTATCAAACAAAAATATAGGTATTTATAGTCACATATAGTGTATAATTCATAAAGCTTACATCTACCTATGCCGCTATAATTCTTCAAAGCACCATTTTTCCGCATTGCTGTCTTGGTTACAAGTATACATACAATTCAATAGTGCAGCCTAACGACAGTAAATCATTAGTCAATGTACGACGTCAAAAGTGCGTTCTAGGGGTGCCACTGGCGCATTTTTTTTTCTGTCGAAACATTTTAGTGCAATTAGGTATAATATAATTTGACATTTGATAATTTGAACCTACTTTGGGTTCAATTAATTAACCTGTATTAATTAAAACTCGTGTATGGTAGAATTATTCAAATCGTGTCTTGATAATTAATACATTATTTAATAATGTGAATTATTAATACATTATTTAGTGTATCTATCAGATTTTTTTCCATTAATTCTAAATTATTGATTGGCGAGATGAAATTACAACGATGTTTTCATTATGTCTTGAGCACGGACATATATAAAGTTTTAACTAGTTGTATCAGTAGTAGGATACTAGTTCGCTGAGATTTAGTCAGGTATAATGCAGGTATATGGACGTTAAGAGGTGACAGCAGATAAACCAACTGATTCGTAGGAAGTTTTATTGAACACATATTTTACACTCCGGCCCAAACAAGAATTTATAAGATTTATTAATAGTATAAAATTCAAAAACAACAAAGAACAAAACACAAATTATTTACAGAAGTCATTTCAAACTTTCCTTTATTTTCAAGTTAGCTTGAACAGCTGCTTTACGTTTAATCCTTTCACGAGTACATGAAGGTTCATTAACATTTTCGAAATCACTAGCAGATGAAGATATCTCAAGATTGACCATATTAATTATCGGTTGAATACAAAAGCCATTTTTAGTTTTAATGTACGCCGATCTAACCACTCCATCATTTCCCAAATTTAACGTCACAATTTTCCCTAATTTCCATGAGCTTCTACTATTACCATCAGCTATCAGAACTACATCTCCGGCCCGCAAATTTGATGGCACATCAAGATTATTGCTAGAACGTTCCCTAAGTGACGTTAAATATTCAGATTTCCATCTGTACCACAAATCGTCTAATAATTTACGTAACCTTAACTGTTTCCTAGTGAACATCTCCCTACTGTAGACATTTGGATCAGATAGTAAAGTCAAATCTACACCTGCATTCCCTAGCGCTCTTATACGCCTACCACAAACTAAATGAGAAGGAGTTAAAGGATCGTCAGTGATATCGTCGCTTACATAGGTAATAGGTCTATCATTAATCAGAGACTCTATCTCACAAAGCAAAGTAGAAAGTTCTATAGAAGATATCAATGATTTTCCCAAAACCTTTCGTAAACTATTCTTAGTCAAACCAACCATTCTCTCCCAAGCCCCACCAAAGTGTGGAGCATTTACAGGAATGAATTGCCATTCTACATTCAACAAATTTGGTTTACTTACAACCTTTTCATGAGATTTAATCTGTTTGAGAAGATCGGCTGTTTTGACAAATATAGGAGCATTATCACTTAATAATAATTTAGGTACAGACATCCTAGCGGTAAATCTCCTAAAACATAATAGAAATGTATCCGCGGTGCCATCATGAGCTAATTCTAAAAAGATAGCCCTAGTTATCATACAAGTAAATAGACATATATAAACTTTCCTAGTTTCACCACAATCTCTTACTAACAAAGGGCCTGCATAATCTACACCAGTTGTACTGAAAGGTTCAGACGATACCACTCTGTGATAAGGCAATGGAGCGACAGAAGGCAGCGGTTCTTTTCTACTGTTAATGCGTTTGCACGTCACACATCTATGTAACACAGATTTAATAATCTGACGCCCTCTGGGAATCCAATACCTTTCCCTCACAGTTGCTAAAGTCTGACTAACACCCGAATGAAAAATTTTATCATGAAAATGCCATATCAACAATTTGCACAAATAACTCCTAGATGGCAACAAAATAGGATACTTAGATTCTAATTCCAACTCAGAAAATATCAATCTACCTTTACAGTGAAGAATTCCGTCAATACAAATTATATCTAATTGTTTCACAATAGAAGGTACAGATAATGTAGAATCAGATTGGTATGAGAAAACTTCAGCGAAAAATATCCTCTGCACAATCAGTATTAATGCCCTTTCAGAAAACTTCAATTCATCACTTGTCAACTCGAAACTAGACTCTTTATTAGTCTTCCAATTAATGAACCTATAAATGTAAGCAGTAACTCTAATCAGTCTTATAAATGAACTAAATCTAAGAAAATAATCCTCACTCAGTCCACACTCTACAACTTCATTACAAATTACATCGTTACAATGGATATCTACCACAACCTCAGTCTGATCAATTACAGTGTTTGACGCTATCTCATAGTTCTGAAAACAATCAAAGGAATTTAACCATTCGGGTCCGGTAATCCAATTACTATTTAACAATTCAGAAGCAGTCAAACCTCTAGTCAAATGATCAGCTGGGTTTTCTAAAGTAGTTACATAACGCCAAACTGCACCAGGAACTAATTCATGAATATTAGTGACTCTCTGATTAACGTACTGTTTATTACTATTTTTATTCAAAATCCAACTGAGTGCAATTTGACTATCACTAAAAAAGATCACATCAGTCACTTCACATATGTCTTTCAAAATATCTATCAAATATTTCGCTAAACGTGCACCAATATTTGCAGAAGTTAGCTCTAATTGAGGTAAAGTTACTGTCTTAACAGGTGCAATTCTTGATTTAGCCATAAGGAATTTTATACCTGACTCCGTAAATATATAACAAACTGCTCCATAAGCTACCTTACTAGAATCACAAAATATATAGAGCTTACTTACTTTCCCTAAATCTAAATTTCGTTCCCATTTCATACCCTGCACATATGATAAATCACTAACTATACTATTCCATTCATCAACTAAAGTACTAGGTAATTCTTCGTCCCATTCTAATTCATTTTTCCATAGCCTCTGTATAAATATCTTGCAGCGAACAGACACAGGAGATAATAAACCAATGGGATCGAAAATCTTAGAGCTATCACTAACTACCGAACGTTTAGTACATGTAACTTCCTTACTTAAATCCTTAACTTTAAACCCTAAACTATCATTTCCTACATTCCACATAAATCCTAACACATTAGTCTCATCTCCCGATTTAGTGTAACTAGCTTCACTAATATTGCCCTTAACCAAGTCAGAATTTGTTACCCATTCCCTCAATGTAAATCCAGCACTATCTAGTAATGAAGTAGAACTATTATAAAACTCTAATACTTTTTGTTCTTCCCTGGCTGAAAATGCTAAATTATCTACATACAAAGAACTCCTAATTTCCTTAGCTACCTGAATATCACTATAGCTATCCAAAAGTTTCTTAATACTCAAATTTAATAGAAATTGACTGCAAGTACCTCCGAAAAATACAACTTTAAATCTATATACCCCAATTGAACTATTTAAGTCATATGGATCATCTGGCCACAAAAAACGTGTAGAATCTCTATCTCTTTCATTTAAGCCCACCATTAAATATGCCTTTTCAATATCAGATATGCAGGCGTGCTTAAAGGCTCTGAACCTTATAAATACGGATAGCAGATCATTAATTAAAGAAGGTCCAGACATTAAACAATCATTAAGACTAGGAGATTCCTTAGATTTCCTAGCAGAGCAATCATAAACTATTCTCAAAGGAGTTGTAACAGAATCCTTCACTATACCATGGTGCGAAATATAATGTACTTTGCCCTCGAATTCATCAGGATTATTAACCTTTTCTATGAAGTCCCTTTCAATCTGAGTATTAATTATATCATTGTATTGAGCGAGTGTGTTAGGAGATTTCCGTAGACTAATCAAGTTTCGTTTCAATCTATTCTTAGCAAGAAAATAATTATCAGGCAGAGTCCTATGATCTGCTCTCCATGGTAATGAAGCAACAAATTTACCGTCTTTAAATTCTACTAATCTATCATAATCTAAATTTTCTACACTATTTTCAGTAATTCCTATAGACTCTAAATCCCAAAATTGTTTTAATTTTTCATCTAAGCGAACTTCATTAGAATCGGTTGCTCTAAGTACCGTTATACAACTAGTCTGCTCTATATTTTGAGTTAAACTACCCGCTATAATGGTCCCCAAATTAGAAGGCAACAAAGATAAATCTCCTACTCTATTTGAATAAAGAAACTTAAAACATTGATCACATCCTATCAATAAACCTATAGATAAATTATCAGAAGAATCTATATCATCCGCTAGTTTTAATCCTAAGCCTTTCAAATTTTTCATGGCTTCACTACGACCTGGCATATTAATCACTTTAGGAAAACAAGATACAACTACCGCTTCAGTTTCTATGAAGCCTATGGAACTTTCAACTAAAAATTTAACTAAATTGTATTTCTTCATTTCAACTAATCCTCCAAAACCATTAATAGATAAATTGACGCTACCTACAGACTTTAATTGAAGTTTTCTCACCATATCACAATGAATGAAAGTTCTTTGTGAACCCAGATCTATCAAAGCTCTTGTATGCTCCGACCCTATTTCAGTTACCAGATTTACTAAAGCGGTAGGTAGAATTGTAGAGCTGGTTGATGTAGACCCGGTCATACTGGTCGTAGGAAGTTTTATTGAACACATATTTTACACATATATTACAAACGATACGGTAGAGTCTAATTAAATGGTTACAGTAGATGGTACAGAGTGTGATATAAGGACAGACCAGATATTGGAAGTAGACCATCTCGGTGGAATTATGAAACTATGACTCTACTAGTACTAAATCAATACTGAACCGACTGACTCCTGGGCATAACACCAGTCCTGTAATAGTTAAGCATATCTACGTCATAGACCTAGTTAGAACTTAGAAGATAAATAGCTTAATCCTTTAGAGGCACTAATCGATGAACTCACTCATCAAATTTTTAAATATTTTCATTATTTCATTTTTCTAACGCTTCACAAAATATTTTTATTCCTAGAAATTTATATTTTATTTTATGAAAAATATTTGTTTTTTGAAAACATATATAGTTATCTAGTTTTTTTTTATTGAATATTCGAAATACAACAATGTCTGTTATTGCCTGTCGCGAATTAATACAGTATAACTGTAGTTAAACATGTGTAATTATGCAGTATAATTGTAGCTAAACATAATCTCCAAATATCTAAGAAGTAGGTCTCTCTATGCTGCCCAGCTCATCAAAAAGCTTTATCATGTTATCTTTATTTCTCTCTAAATGGGTCAATTGGCCAGTGATTCTTCTCTCCTTTCTAAACAAATTGAAAGTATATATCTTTTAATTGTACAAACATTTTTCGACTACTTCTACTTACAAGATTATTCAAATGAACCTACATTAACACCAAAAAAAAAAACGAAAAAACTGTTGATATTGATTGAATGTGAGGGTAGTTCACATTGGTTTATTTTTATCCTCTTCCTTACATTCTATCCTTTAATGCTTTTTTCATTGCATTACTCATCAAATATTTATACATAGGATAATTCTGTTGATAATAAATTCAATTGATATTACAAAACTTAAAGTATTTTACTGTTCAGTTGCCTATAACTCACATTAAATCTTAAATTAACTTAAATAATATATGAGTGATCTCATTCTTTCGAATAGTTTTTATTTATAATTAATTTAACTAGGGATCTTAAGTAAAATACTTTTGCTTACAATTTTCGTCACTAAGACTTCAAAAGTGTTAAATTTTTAAAATAAATAACTTACTTTACAGGGTTACCCACAAAAAAAGGTAATCCAACTTTAAATTCGTACATTTCGACAACTATTGAAGGTACAGTTTTCTTTCAAGTAAAATTTTGTTGGTTGAGCCATTCTCCATCCACATTTAAGTTTTCATACAGTTTTTTACTTTTTGTGAGTTAAATAACGACTTAATTGATGGATGGTGAAAATGGCCAAAAAAAGGACAATAAAGTAAGTTCAAATATAAAAAATATCTTTATTAGACAAAATCCCCATTAATAAAACAGATTAATTTCCAATTTTTGAGAGTATTCATATGGTTTCCTTTAATAAAATTCCTTTTATAAAATATTGACAATCTGGAGAAATGTGTTTAAGTACAAAAATGAAGGCACAAGTTTAAATTTTAACAAGAGTAGTTCAGGTCGCAAGAAGACGGTACGATCTGAACACAAAACAAAAACAATTTTGTTCAGCGACTCCTTTGAAAAAAAAAAATTTCTTTTATAAGAAACTAATTAAATATCTCACAGAAATAGTTATATGAATATTCTTAAAACCTAGAAATAAATCTGTTTAACTAATGCTGATTTTGTCTAATAGAGATATTTTTAATGTTTGAACTTACTTCATTTTCCGTTTTCTGACCATTTGCACCACACATAAATTAGTTTTTTTTTAAAAGCAATAAATTTAATCATGCAACGAAAATCAAAATAACATACTTGTAGACCTGTTAAAAAAATTCACAGATCTTGATTTATATAATGTTTTCCGATTCCACATGTTTTTATCCATGTCTGACTAACAGCACATTTTCTTTCCGTCATGTTGACTCATGCGAATTTTCTTTTCACAACAAAAGAAAATTAATTCGAAAAATGACCTGAATATTTTTAACTATCAAGCTCTTTCTCTCCAGTATTTATTTACATTAGTTTATTTTTAATTCAGATTTTACTGACCATGTGGGGTCTATTGATTATATTTGAAATAATTGAAATAATCATTAATATTTACTGTACTTAAATAAATGTAAAATCTAATCTAATTTAAAATCTAAAATGTAGTAAATATCAAGAATTTTTTTACTTTTTTGAAATTTGAATTGATTGGGGGCAACTGTTACTCATGTCAGAATTCGCTCAAATTTTAGTAAACGAACCGTTATTTTTCATATCAACTTTACATTACTATTCCACCAGTAAATTTAGAATATTAGTTTTTGGCCCACCCTATTATTATGTCCAAGCCTATTCGCTATCTAATTATAACTTCTAGAGTTTACAGAATCTAATCCCCCTTTCAAATCTAAGGTCACACTTCTAATTTGATTGATAAAGCTATTCACATCGCATTTAAATGACAGATTTTCACACAAATTGAAAATAATCAGGAAATACTGTGAAATATTTTATTTCTTATTTTAGAATCTCCTATAATATTATGGCTTGTATTTATGTTACTAGCGATTAGTGTTTTATGTACATGAAATTTACTATTTATGTACAGTATACCTTCGCGATTTGTAATTCGAGGCTCGTATCTTCGTTCTTGTTCATACGTACAGGGCAGTCCGTAAGTCACTAGTACTTCAAAAAACGTTATAACTACATAACTCAAAATGGTAGAGAGAAGAGGTTAAATAGTATTATTTTCATATCTACACTACTAACAGTTAACACGTATATCCATCCTTCTTATTTACGTTGAACTCAATTCTTGAAAATAAAGTGCAATGCAATGGATCGGTAATTGCGGTATAGAGAAACTACAGACACCTTTTTGGTGAAACAGTACCTTCAAAAAATGTCATAAAATCATAAATCTGTAGATTCTGGGCCTCTGAGATTTCCAGGCAAATTCATGAATGTCCACTTTTCACTCTTGAAGTGATTGTGTGCTGTTGTATCACATCGTCGCGAATATTTGGATCATATTTTTTGAAGATAGTAATGCAGTAACTGTTAATGGAAATCAATACACAACGATGATTCATGAATATTTGTTGCCTGAAATAAGTGAGCGTATATTTTCTGCAACAAGATGGAGCTTGCCACACAGTATATGAGTCAATTGGAATGTTGAAGGCGATGTTTCCACGCAGATTAATCTCTCGCTCTAGTGAAATAGAGCGGCCACACCGATCTCCAGACGTGAGTCCTGCTGATTTTCATTCTCTGGAAATCCTTGAAAGAAAGAGTTTATATTGAATGCCTATAATATAATACCTTACAAGATCTAAAAGAACAGATCTTTGATGAAATCAACAGAAGAACACTAGAAACTTTAAGTACAGTAATGGACAGCACTGTCGAAAGTGCTCCTTATTGTGTGACCAATAATGAGGTAATCTCAAGTATACTGTATATCATATTCAAATCATTATTTAAATTAAAAATTTCCTCTTTATTTTAATATCAACCTCTTCTCTCTATCATTTTCCGTTATGTAGTTATAACATTTTTTAAAAGGGCAGTGACTTATGGGCTACCCTGTATAGTGTATATGTTTTGTAAATGTATTTAATATTTATAGAGATTCATTGTTTGTCATTTCACTATTTTTCTCATCTCCTGGTTGATGTTTAATTGCGGCTTGTCTCCCAATTACGCGAAATAAAGAGGTTAACTGTATTTTTTTTACAGAAGTTGCAACCAAAAACACAATAATTTTTTAACAAATATTAATTACTTTCATTTTCTAATTTGCTTCACTAATAATATTGATATATATGAATATTTCAAAAACAAAATGAGTGCTTCAGATTATATCCTGACAGTGGATGAGTTAATCTTAAGTGTGTTAAGTAAATCTCTCCTTGATTCACTCGAAAATGATTTCGGGGGAGATTCATCATTTGAAGATTTAATTACCTCTGCTGTTTCAAGACTCCAAAAATGGTCAAAGTTAGATCAATTTTTGAAATTGATTGAAATGAGAGTTGAAAACAAAGATGATATTTCTGCTAAAGCATTACGAAAGGAGGGAAATTGTTACTACATGAAAGTGGATCTGAAAATGGCTTTGATGAAGTACAATGAATCCATTAAATTGTCTCCTCATCCTCCAATGGAAGATGTTTATGATGAGATGCAAAATTCCTCCTATCAAAATCTTCCTTTTGCATATGCCAATAGAGCTGCTGTACTCTTTGAAATGGGGCAATATGATGAGGCCTGCACTGACATCAGGAGAGCAGTGAAACTTGGCTATTCTCGACAAAAACAAAAACTTTCTGTTCGATATTGCAAATCGTTGATATACATCCATTTGATGAAAAATCCTCAGTCACAAATCACCAGCTCTGTGTTTGATGCCGTTTTTGAGAAGTCTGAAGTTGATCTGAATTGTAAATTGGATGGTGAGCAAAGAAAGCAGATTACTGAGCATAAATTTGATATGGAGAAAGCTGCTATCAACAAGAGTAAAATTCCTAAGTACATTGAGGTTCCTAAACCTGTTCTGGATGGAGAACATACCCAAATACCTGGTCTCAGCAATAAGGTTGAGTTTGCTGCTAGAATTAAGAGGGGTAGATACTTGATTGCTGGAGAGGATATATATCCAGGTGAGTTATATTATATTCAGTAAATATTTTATAGTGCAATTTCTCTATCATTTGTTGAAAAACAATTCTGTCAAATAATCAAAGTAATAAATACTCATATTTTCCATCGATAATTGTCTTGATCATGCTAAATATATCAAGGCAAAGATTGAAAGTATTCATTTTTGAACAGGAACTGTATTGGCTATTGATTCAGGATTCATTGCGGCAACTTTGCATCCCGAATATGTTGGAGAGTACTGCTCTGCTTGTAGCAAGCCTTGTAAAGACATCTTTGTTCCCTGCCATCAGTGTACATCTGTAAATTTTTCTATTGAACTCTTTAAGCCAACAGCTTAATCATGAAAATACTCAAATTATATATACTTATGTATATTTTGCTGCTCAAATAAGGGTTGTAATATTATATTTTCCCACAGGCTGTTTTTTGTAATGAGCAATGCAGAGATGAGGCTTTCTATTCCTACCATCGACATGAATGCTCAGTGCTACCTCTATTTGACACAATGAAACCAGGAACGACACCGTATTTGGCACTGAGGATTATTACCAGTTTGGGCTATTCTGAACTCCATGATTACGTTAAAATCTTTGAAAGAGAAGAGGAAGCGAAAAAACCTTCAATGGCAAAACGTGGATTCTCTTCTGAAGGCGTCTATGATTTAATGAGCTACAGGACTGTGTACTACCTAACCGACCACAAAGAGTTGAGGGATCCAACTGATTTGTTTCAGAGAAGTTGCATGGCTGTGGTGATGACATTCATCTTGAAAAAATATACAACATATTTTGGTGATGAAAAGTTGACCTTGGAGCAAAGTTTTAACGATGTGCATTTGAATAAACGTGAGATGTTGATTGCCAAATTGATTATGAGGCATCTGATGAGTATGTCGATAAATGGAACCGAAAATTCTTCCTATGAACAATCATCAGAGTTATCGAATGTGAAAACAATTGGTGATAATCTCCAATGTCTATTTTCTCTTTTAGGACACTCCTGCAATTCCAATGCGTTCATCGTAAACTCTTGTACCTTACAATCAATAGCCATCATACCTAAAGGTACTGAAATATGTATCAGTTACAGATGGCCATTTACCATGGCGAGTACACAAAAGAGACAAGCCGAACTGCTAAGGCAGTACTATTTCACTTGTGATTGCATTGCTTGCGTAGAAGATTGGCAAATTGGGAATATCAATGACCCCATGTCTAATATTTCTGTCAAATGTGTGTTTGGCTGCAAGAATGGAACTTTGAACAAGCGTACACCAAGGTGTACAAAGTGTTCCAAAGGATTGAAGAAAGAGAAATCTCTCTATTCTGAGACTTACCTTAAACACATCAACAGGATCACTTATGGTTCTAGTTCAGAAAATTCAAAGTCTATCAAAAGAGACATGGCTCTTACTACGGTAAACGTATTCACTGAAATTGACTCACTGATCAAATCTTTCTTTTTATTTCAGGCCTCTGCATTTTCCTTAATGAAATTCAAGGTAACCAGAGAGGTTGCTTATAGAGCCTTCAAAGGGATCTATCTGTTTGATACATATAGTGATTGTCCTTCTAACTACATTTTGTATGCAATGCGAGAATCATTGAAACAATTTTTCGATTATTCTTCTAATCATGTAACTTTCGAGTAAAACAGCATGTATGTATTAGTTAGCTTAATCTTATTTTCTACCTGGTGCATTTCAGTGGGAAAATATATATAATTTGTGTGCATATCAGAATTTTATTGATGTTGATTGATAAGATATAGATAATTTTGAATCTCAATGAAATTGTTCCAAAGATATTAATTCTGTTTTTTGAAACCTAAATTATTTATTCATTACTATATGATAGTTGTATATTCAAGAGACTATATATTAGACCATTTAAGTTGATTCTCTATGCTTTTTACGGATCTGTTTTATTGATTTTTTTTGTTTGTTTTTGATGATATCTTCATTGTAATTTTATATTTCAAATTTTAATTTTATTAGGTAAAACGTTTTTTCAGAAGTAACTTTAGAAATTAAAAGTCCTACTTTTGTCACAGGAACTAATTTTAGGCTCCTGATTATTCAATGTTCTGCTTTATTTGATTATCCATTTGATGTAAATTGGAAATTATCTAACTTTAATTTTAATAATGCTAAGTTTCACAAAACTTTATTCAAAATTTTCTTATTTTTTATTGTAATTAATATAAGTATCCTATTATTCTATTATTCATGTAATTTTCAGTGTTTGTCTTTATTAATATAGCTGCCTTCAGTATATAATCGAAGAAAAAAAAACGAGTCACTTTAAATATTAGAAGCGAAAACCGTGGAGTTTTCAGTCAAAACTTTGACGTCGCATATAGGATAGGATAAACTCCGCCTTTTCGTAGTATTGGGAAAAGATGCCAATTAATTACTATTAAAATACCAATTAATTATTAGTGAATAATCTTTGAATATTGAAAGCTGGTTGCCCTAAATCTAATAGTTTTACAATAAGCTTTACATTTATATCAAATATTTAAAATTAATTATAATTATTGATTCACGTTATCCAGTAATAATTATTGGGTATTTTGTTTAGGTCACTTAGTATCAAATAAGTATAAATTATCAAATCGAGTATAAATGAAGGACCTGAGTACTGAAATGCAATTGAGTTATGAAGTATTTTCTATGTTTAGATTATAGAAAATGATATACGTCATGAATTGCGTCAAGTTATTCCTCAATAACCATAATTTTCTAAGATTTTATTCATAGAAAACTATCTAGTGCACCCGATATATGAAGTGGCCCTAGTTATGGAGGAACTAATACTTCATAACTAAGGACACTGTAATTCAATTCAGACACTGTAATATGATCATTGAATTAAATACTTCTATTGATTTTATAAAAGTCATATTCTAATGAAGTTTTGCTTAGTTTATGTTATATCTACTTTCTTGTAGAATTAATTTCTAATTTCCAAATTTACTGTTGCTTCACAGCCTTTATTTTGCCACTACCATACTCAATTTTATGAACTATCTCGTGAATATATCCTTTTTTATTGGTAAAAACTTTATTTAACCTACCAATACTAATACCAATCAAAATTACTAAACTATTTTAGCGATAACTCAATTATACGCTATATATATTGCTCCGGCATACTGTCGTGGCACACATGCATTCGCTCCCGGAGCGATCGCTCTTTTTGTGTGCCACTCTCAAGAAGTGTGCGTGCCGAGAGCCCTGAACACACACCAATCCAAAGATGTCAAACAGTTTTTCGTGTTGAGCTTTAATGCACAACACGATTATTTTATTGAAATTCGATATACTAAGAAATATGTGGGTAAGCCACTCTATTACAAAATTGTTAAATATCTGTTCCTGTAGTTACTCCCATGTGAAAAAGTAAAATAAATACACGAAAAGCGTTATAGTTTAGTGGAATAGTTTTTTTTATTGAAAATAGTTATTTTGTCGAAGGTCTGATACTTTAAATAATTTTAAATGTATGTAATAATTGTATTGGGTGCTTTGTTAATTGGGTGTAATTGTTTGGTCATTTCACTTTGCTTCTCTTTTTATTGCTCATTTTTAAAGTGGCGGAGTTGTTCATGAAGTGTAAGCTGTATATTTTATGCTTAGGAACGTGAATTTATTGCATACACCTTCCTATATTTGTGCATGTATGTGAATTTGCTTGTTCTTTAAATCATCAACATGGCACATTAATGTCGGTTTGTAATCTTTGAATCCTGTATCTCTGAATATTGTCTATTGTGTGAATTATATATGATTAAGGTTTTCTTATCAAATACCGGTACATATTTAATCTTTTTAGGTTGCTTTAGAAGCATTAGCTTAATCAGGCCTAATAATTATTTTTTACGTTCATTGATATGTAAAGAGTAGCATGTTGTCCGACGTGCTATTCTAACTATAAGGACAGCATGTTTGAATAAATATATAATCGAAATATAATTTTTTTATTAATACGCGATTTAGTTTGATTCGCGCTATCTTTCAATATTCAAAGATAATTCACAAATTGGTCTCTAAATAATCATGAACTCTTTACTAATTGGCATCTTTTACCAATACTACAAGACGGTGAAGCTTATCCAATACGATGTTGTCAAATCTCAAAATAATGACTGAAAATTCCACGGTTTTTGCTTCTAATATTTAAAGTGACTTCGTTATTTTTTTCCCGTGATAATACATTTGAGATTCAAAGATTAACCATTCAAGTTACTATATATATAAATCTATTTTTTTATTCATGCATTAATAGAGAGTTTAATCGTAACTCTCTATTGGTTCACTTGCGATATTAATGTACTTAATATTACGGCTTGACTTGTAGATATATATATGGTGACAGGAAAGAAGCCCACATGAAATATGCCCACAGGAAAAATGTCCACAAGAAAAAAGCGAACAGCCCATAGGTATAAAACACCACACGAAATAATCCCACAGGTATAAAACACCGCAGGAAAAAAGCCCACAACTACCTAATTTTTTAAAATACAGAAAAATATAAAGGTGTTTTGAATAAGGTCATAAGTATACAAAGGCACGAATATTCAATTAATTTTTTATGTCTTGCACCTTTTGTCTTATTTTGAAAGCCTTCATCGCTAAGATTAATTGCATATTTGTTGAAATTTATTTTTAAGGGGGTAGCGTCCCTTGGGTGCCGAACTGATGTAATTTGGATTATGTATTATCTTTTATCATATTTACCATATTTTAGAGGACAGTGATAGGTTTATGATCTTCAACTACGAGGTCTTAGATGGTTGTTCTAGGTAGGCTCGTAAGCTTCCTTTACTATCACTTTTTAATTTTCCTCTTCCATTCGTGAGTGCAGCCACTGGTGCTTGTGTTCCTTTTCGTCACAATCCTTGGTAAATGACTGCATTCATGGATTAGCTTTTTTTGTATCCATTAGTATTGTCAGCGACGCTGGTAAGTGACTTTGTTCATGGAGCTACTTTCCTTTCTGACTTTTTCTTTAAAGGTTCCTTCCACTTTATTTTTTTTATTTCTCTATTCATTAGAACTAAGGTTACTGGTTATAAAATTGCTAACCATTTCAAATTTGGTTCTATAGTTTTATTATAATATGTAATTTCAGATTTATTTCCATTTTTTCTACTACACCTCTCAATTTCAAGCAAAGAAAAAGCCCCTTGTGCGATAGGCTAACTAGATCCAACAAATTCAAAACAATAATAATTCTGATTCCAAGACAATGGATCCATATAACGAATCCAAGTAGGTACCTAATTAAGTATTTCTTACTAAAAGATTTCGTATATCATAACATTTTTCCGATCTAGAGAACTGTTCATTTTAAAACACTGCATTTCAATAGGTATGGACTATGTATATACGAACGACCATACCTACTCTAGTATGTGGGCCTTTATCTTCTTATGAATCTCAGAATGAAAAAAGCGAAATGTGAATATTTCTTATATAATTAATTGTGAACACAATACTTGATCGATTTAAATTCTGCTTACTGTTATATGTTATATAACCTTATTTCTACAAATTTAAAGTAACTACATATTTTTTTTCAATTTAGAGTGGAGAGGAACTTTAAATATACTTTGAACGTCGGATGGAAGCTGACGTTAAACCATATACTAAAATAAATTGAAAACAACTGTATTTTAGAATATTTGCCGTTAACTTATGCCCTCATTTAAAACACCTTTATGTTATTTCTGTATTTTAAATATTAGGTAAACTGAGCTTTTTTTCCTGTGGGAAAGAACTAAAGTAGTTTTAAATTAATCCAATGATAATTTCCTCTGGTTTCGTATCTATCATCAAAACAAAATAAAATTTGTATCAGTCCAGAAATCACTTTATGTCTGCAGTCATTTACTATATGTACCAAACTGTTATGATCATTTTTAATATTCATATTTCTATCATATTATCATTATTCATTAGCAATTGTGTGTTCTTATTTATATGTAAAGTAAATTGCATGTTCTTATTTATTTGTTACGCACTTGTTAATTATTCGTTGTTGTTTTACCAAAATGGAAAAGATCAATTGAAATACATTATATTAAAAAATATCACTAAAAGTATATTGCACCTCCTATTCTATTTCAAACTTCTAGATTTCTAATATCTCTTTCAGTTTTCTGTTTGGTAATTTACTCTTCATGATCTACAGTCTGATTTTGCACTTTTATTTGTGATAAATAATTATACTTTACTTTAAAATCTATTTGGCTTAGTTATATTCCTAGATATAGCTGTCCAAGAAGATAATTTACCTCTCTAAAGTCTTTTCTATGAAGTTTCTTGTATTTTCTCTTTGACCTTATTATTTATATAACCTTAGTTTCAATTTAGGTTTACAGCTAATTTATTTGAAGAATATTACAATTTCCTAAATCATTTATTGCTATTATACAATGATCATTTGCCAGGCAAGAAGGATTTGTTATCCCAGGAATAAACCCTTCTCTCCTGGGTTATTTGTTAATCTCATAAACAATGAATTTTAAATTTTTAGATTTTACTTATTCACATTCAATATACTATCTTTGATGAATTTGAAATACTGTGTCTTAATTTGGTTTATTTGTCTGATTTCAGACACGAGCTACTTTTTGAAAACAAGAATTATCATTTGGCCTTTAGACGATTCAATTCCTCAAATCATGAAGTTCAATAACTAAATAGTAGTACATGGCTCAAACTATGAAGAGTAAGGGTCTATTTCACCTGAAAAGGTATATACAATAATATCGCATTCAGATGGATTATATTAAACTTGAAAATCAAACTTAATTTTCTCATAATTTGGATTATTCATGTGAATCTCTTGTTACAAATTACAAACATATAAAAGTATTACTGTTTCTTTTCTGAACTCCCTGGTCATTATTACCTATTTCTGTATCCCCGGATAATAGATCCATTCATGGATGGATAAATATTTATTTACCATTAAGTATCTTGTTTCAAAATCCTATTATTTAGTTTGTATTTGATTCGTCACAGCTTAACATGATATGTTCACTGCTCTGTCTTGTCAGAGAAGGGATGGTAATTTGATTGCCCCCATACGGTATGTCAAAAAAGGTTAAGAACTACATAAAACAGAGCATAGATAGCAGTTTTCCTGCGCTACCAAACAGGTACTAGTATCAGCAGCAAGAAAGATGCTTACGTCTTCTCAAAAGAATCTACAGGCGGTGATTTTCCTTTTGATTCAGCAGACTCAGCATCCAGTAGAACAGGTTCAGCAGACTGAGCATCAAGTGGAATGAATTTAGCAGACTCAGTATCTATTGGAACGTATTCAGCATACTCAACATCCAGTGGAACGAAATCAGCAGACTCAGCATCCAGTTGAACGGATTCAGAATACTCGGCATCCAGTGGAACGGATTTAGCAGACTCAGCATCTATTGGAACGAATTCAACAGACTCAGCTTCCAGTACAACAGATTCAGCAGACTCAACATCCAGTAGAACGGAAGAAGTGACTCAACATCCAGTGGAACGGATTCAGCAGACTCAGCTACCAGTGGAACAGATTCAGCAGACTCAGCATCCAGTGGAACGGATTCAGCCGCCTCAGCAACCAGTAGAACGGATTCAGCCGACTCGGCATCATGTAGAACAGATTCAGCAGACTCAGCTTCGAGTAGAACAGATTCAGCAGACGCAACATCCAGTAGAACGGAAGATGACACTCAACATCCAGTGGAACAGATTCAGCAGACTCAGCTACCAATGGAACAGATTTAGCAGACTCAGCATCACGTGGAACGGATTCAGCAGACTCAGCAACCAGTAGAACGGATTCAGCAGACTCAGCATCAAGTAGAACAGATTCAGCAGACTCAGGTTCCGGTAGAACAGATTCAGCAGACTCAGGTTCCGGTAGAACAGATTCAGCAGACTCAGGTTCCGGTATAGAACAGATTCAGCAGACTCAACATCTAGTGGAACGGATTCAGCAGATAATGCGAATGTCACCAAAACTAAAAAAAGAATTCAAAGCACTAGTAGGGAACACAAAGTATGTATTTCTGGTTAGTAGCACAAAACAATTATATCTACATCGATTGAATCAGAAAGTGCATTCTCATATACCGAACTTTTCCTGACCAAACTAAGAACAGGTCTGAGTGACTGCAGATTGATCACCTTTGTTTCTTAAAATTGTACTATAAAGACTTAAAACTTTTATATTAATTAAATATTTGCATTTTTGTAACACGTTAAAAATTGTATATTTTTAAGTATTTAGAACACTTTCATCTATTCCGATTGTAGAACTGAGGTAATTTTTAATGACTTAGGATGGCTTTTTCATATCTGGCCACGCCGAATGTTTGATCTGGCACTTAAATATTATATGGAACAAATATCATTTCATGGGTTGAAGACAGTTCTCATCTGGAAATTCTAGGAAAAGCGAAAGTGGCCAATATGAGAAACCCTATTAAATATGAATAAAAACAGGCTGCCCAATTATAAAAGATTTTCTTCGAAATGCTAATAAAGTTCTTTTCTTTATTTTTAAATACTAATTCTAAAATATATTCCCGAGATTGAATAAATTTTTTATCTCTATATAGAAGTCTCTGCTAAAAAATAGTTTTCTATAACTGCTACTATTTGATATTTTCTTTCATTAAATTTTATGGTAACTAGTAAAAGAGCAATATTGAATCTCTGCTAATTTATCTTACATAGAGTAGGTATTTAATGTCCTTTTTATTGTATAATTCTTAAACTTTACATCAACCTTTGTCCCTACAATTGCCCAAAAATGTGAAGGTATAAGTCACCATTTTTCTACATTGCTGTCTTGGTTACAAGTATACAATTCAATAATGCAGCCTAACGACATGAAATCATTAGTCAATGTACGATTTCAGAAGTGAGTTCTAGGCGTGCCGTTGGCGCATTGTAGTACCTTCTAATTTTATACATTTTCTCGTCAAAATTGTTCGTACTAGTGCAATTAGGTGGTCTCAGAACAAAAAACTTAGTGGTCAAAATCTCCCCGGTAAAAAAAAAACGTGGAATATACCCCGTACAATAAACTTCTTGAAAAATATCCCTTAGTCAAAACCCCCAAGTAAAAAACGGTCAATTTATTTATATACAGCCTCATCCATTGCTAATAATATATTTAACATTATTCATTGCGAACAAATTGATGTAAACAACAACTAGTGGTGGCTATTAATATATTAAAAGAAATCATTGCTAACAAAATACTAGTGTTCATTGCCTATTGGTTACTTTGTGATTTTATTTTCAGTAGCTTAAATTTATTATTGTCTTTGTGTCAAAATAGTTAAAAGGGAAGGGTTCTTAAATCCGTGCACGAATAATGGCCAATGGGAAAACTGTCACCCGGAAAATTTTCATCCTAATAATTATTATCAGTGTTCTTAACTTAAAAATGGTGATAAATAAATGCATATTGTGTTTTCCATCATACAATTTATCATTTCTTTTGTAAATTAAGTACTTCTGTATTAATTATTATTTTGAACTCTATATAAGTAAATACAAAATACAGTATTCAGTATTTCACCTATGGTTAGTCTAGCGGTCCGATTAGGGGATTATGGGGGTGGGGCCCCGTGGGGGTCGTGATCCCCTTCCCAGCCTGATTTGCTAGTGACAAAATGTATACTTCACTGAATAATATAATCAGGGTGGCAATTTCCTCGCTTCCATTCATTCCTTATCATCTGATTTTGCAGTGATTATCATTGCGTTTAATTGATGATGAACAGGATTAGAGAAAAAGAAGATATTAGGAGTTCATCCTACCTAGAAAATAGGAAAGAGGGAAGAATAATTCCACTCATTGTATCCTCATCTAATAGATGAGGAGGCTAAATTTTTCCATTATTTTCAAATGAATATCTGTCTAAAATTGAAGATGATCTGAGAAAAGAAAACATGCCACACATAGAAGTAATCATTCCTACAGAACGTATGGCTTTATAGTATAGCTAAGAAGTAATGGCTGATTCATGGTCCGGTCATACTCCGCTTTCGCTCCAGTCATGGTACGATCCAATAATCTGAAATGCATTTCAGTTTGTTAGAATGCATTACAGATTGTCTAACTGATTGAAAAGATTCATACTCAACGGAAAATCCATATTAACAGGGGTTATTTAAACTCAGCGTTGAACTATCAACTAATTCGCTAATAATATAACTAATAAATAGTTATATTATATATATAATATAACTATATAATATAACTATAGTCATAAAATTCGGTATCCGTCAGATTGGCCGAAAACGAATTTGCCAAAACCAAATTCTCTGAAAACTAATTCGCTGAACCGGATTCTCCGAATATGAATTTGCCGAAACCCAAATTTGTCGAAACCAGATTCACCGAAGTGAGGATTTGCCAAAAGACAAATTTGCGAAAGACAAATTTACCGAGAAACGTATTTAAAACAAAATGTAAACTAGTTACAGTAAAGAAACTCAACGAAATCATAACCCTTAGTTACACTAAATGATCCTTTGTTTATTTTATCTCTTCTTTAATCTTTGTAACTGTTAATTTTTGTACCACCAGATGATTCTTTGTCTTTGTTCTTATTTTAAAGACGTTCAAGCTTTATTCAGTCAGTATCAGTTAGTTAACTTTGGGAGCATGTTACATTTCTTTCATTTGAGCGTTTGGCTTGTTTTTTTATTTTGTGTTACTAACGTGTTTATTAATTTTTTGTCAATAATCCATGTTTACTGCTTTGTTTTAATGTAGTGATGATATATAGTTATTTCAGTTTTATCCTTAATCTTCATGTTTAGAAATGCATCGATAGCAAATTGATAGTCAATTAGGTTTATATGCCTGTTCTGCATTGTATTTAATTTTTTAATAGTCACCGTTATGGTTGAAGCAGAAGTTAAATTAAATTAACCCAAAAACTGCGAGTTAAATAAACTATTGTAAACAACTTTATGTGATTACAAAATTAAAATTCTTTGTGTAATTGCGCCATATATAGCATTCACGGGATTCTTATTTTGTATTCTATTGTTAATAGTATTTCATACAGATGGTGTGTTGTAGCTGACATCATTTATTCAATTTAATGTGACTAAAATATAAGATTGTTAGTAATGAATAATATAACTATTAGTTATGTTTAAATCTTCCCAATATACCTCTGGCTTCAACGATAGTGTCACTTGCATGAATACATTTGTTTCAGTTAAAAATATTGATTTTTATCAACCCTTTATTAGTAATACTGTTAGATATATGAAATTAGCAGAATGATACAGAATTAGCGGAATACAAATTTATATAGCAATAGTAAATTCATCTAAGAAATGTGTTTTTATGCATAAATTATAATGATGAGAACTACAGAGTCTCACAGTATGTTCTTTTTAAATGCATTAAATTTGATTTTCGACAAATTCATCTTTCGGAAAAATTCGTGCTTTGTCAAAATCCATATTTCGGAAAATCCGTTTTCGCCAAAATTTGTAATTCGGCAAACACGTATTCGAAGAATCCGTTTCGGTGAATTAGTTTTCGGCAAATTTATTTTCGGCCAATTCGTTTTTGGAAAATCAGCCGAGACCCATAAAATTCATTGTTAGGTCCTGGTTTTCTTCCCTTCTCCTGAAGATGAATAGAAATTTTTAAAAGTTAAATTAAATTTGAAATTCAATACTATGTAAATTAATTCTATATTAATTATATTGTATTAGCAGTTGTGTTGAAACTTTGTGAAACTTTAGAAAATTCAGGTCACAATTATAAAAGCATCCCGAATGTATTCGCAAAAATATAATAAAAAATTAACCATTTTATAATTACAATTTCCAGAACTCACAGAAGGTACTGACCTCAAGCAAATTTCTCCTCTCACTTTTGAAACCTACATTCACGTTATCTCAATGTTCACTTCTTGCGTAGAAATAGAATGTACTCTATTGTGCCTGTTTTTGTGTAGTAGTAATAGTTGTTTCAACTGGAATTTGGAATCAATATTAGTTCAATCTCCTATACCTTCAAATCTTCAAACATTTGTCAAATACGATTAGTCTATCACTAAATAGAATACAGTTCATATTATAACTTGTGATTCATCACCCTATCAATCTAATATGAACCTACTTAACCATAAATAAAGCACCTTAAACCTTTAGCGACCAGGTGGACACTCGTGTCTCCTTTCATTTAGTAGTCCCATGGGACCAACATATGTGTCCTCTTCAATTTTTTTTTATAAATTAAAAAAAATTCTCATCAAATGATTTTTATATCCTCACTGATGTCTAAACTAACTAAAAAAAGTTATTAGATATTTTTTTCAAAGTCAGAAAGAAAGAGGCTCGCTAAAGGGTTAAAGAAACAAACATTAAGAAATGTTAAACATTGGCATCTTCTGAATATATGACTTTTTCCGAAACATAGTCTGATGGATTAGGTCTATTAGTATAGAATTTATGGGTAGCCGGTAAATTGCTCGAAAACAATTGCTCGAAAGACAATTGCTCGAAAACAATTGCTCGAAAAACAATTGCTCGAATGAACAATTGCTCGAAAGAACAATTGCTCGAAAGACAATTGCTCGAAAAACAATTGCTCGAACGAACAATTGATCGAATGAACAATTGCTCGAATTATCAAATTGCTCGAATGAACAAAATTGCTCGAATTATAAAATTGCACAGTTTTCGATTTTATAAAAGTCAGTTATTCATGAAGTGGAGCTGCACCTAACAATCCTTGTTTCTTTTTGATAATTGATCATTAATCATTCTATAAATGATTTTAATTATTACACATTCTTCATAATCTTTTTTTTTTTCCTAAAGACAGTTTGTGTCATCTCGTCTGTAACATGTGAATTGGAATCATGTAGTGAATCAGTACTATTTATATTTTTTTTATCATAAATCAATCCCGAAATATTTTATAGATTTATCTATTACTAGCCTATATGTATGTGGGTGAAATAACTCTCGCGAGTTATTTCACCTGAGTCAAGTGTGGGGGATGTGGGCCTAGGTGAAACCGATATCCCTTAGGATATCGGGATGGAAACTTTACTTTCGTGATGAAAAATTACTCTGCCATAACTTTGAGTTATTTCACTTATTGAGGTGCCACAAACAGATAGGCTAGTAATAAATTAATCTACAAAATTTTTCGGGTTTTATGATAAAAAAATATGAATAGTACTGATTCACTACATGATTCCAATTCACATGTTACAGACGAGATGACACAAACGGTGTCAGACAATTTACCGAAAGACTTATTTAAAACAGAATGTAAAATTACACAAAAGGAACGAAACAACGAAATCATAACCCTTAGTTACACTAAATGATTCTTTAATTATTCTATCTCTTCGTTAATCATTGTAATTGTTAATCTTTGTACCACTAAATGATTCTTTGTCCTTTCTTATTTTAAAGACGTTCAAGCTTTATTCAGTCAGAATCAGTCAGTCAGCTATAAAAGCATGTTGCATTTCTTTCATTTGAACGTTTGGTTGTTTTTAGATTTTGTGTTTCTAGCGTGTTTATTCCTTTTGGTGAATATTCCATGTTTACTGCATATATTTTATTCAGTTGTATACCATACAGAAGGTGTTTTGTGGCTTACATTACTAATATTTATTCCATTTATTGCGTTTGAAATATAAAATTGTTAGTAATGAATAACATAACTATTAGATATGTTTATATCTTCCAAATATACCTCTAGCTTCAACGATAGTGTCACTTGCATGAATAAATTTGTTTCAGGTAAAAAGATTGATTTCTATCAACACTTTTTAGTAACGCCATACAGTTAGATATATGAATTTAGCAAAATGATACCGAATTAGCCTAATACAAATTTATATAGCAATAGTAATGTCAAACTCATATAAGAAATGTGTTTTTTTTTTGTGCATAAGATATAATGATGAGAACTAGAAAGTTCAACAGAATGTTATTTATGAATACATTAAATTTTATTTTCGACAAATTCGTCTTTCGGAAAATTTGTCCTTCGTCAAATCCGTATTTCGGCAAATCCGTTTTCGGCCTATATGGGATTCGGAAAAAGTATATTCGGAAAAGCCGTTTTGGCGAATAAGTTTTCGGCAAATTTGGTTTCGGCCAATTCGTTTTCGGAAAATCAGCCTAGACCCGTAATATTTATATAATAAAGTATTTTTTATATTTTTCTAATAAATTTGTCTACATTTAACTATTATTTTGGTTTTATATACTGAGTAAAACTGAATATCCCCGTAATTCCTTAACGAAGAGCGAACGGCTTTTTTATAAATTAAGAATTTTATCATTGACTAAAGTCATTAAATTCCCATTGAGTGACTGGCAGTTTTTCGTGTACCTATATATGAATATATTAGTTCAAATAATTTTTATACTAATAGGTTTAACCTATCTGACTAAGTTTCGAAATACATGCCAAAGCATTCACACTGGCTGTAACGGTCAGGTCTCACTCCGGTCACGGTCCAGTCAACAAGACCCTCCTGTTCATGTTCAATCCTGATCGTCCTGTTTATCATCTTTCATCCTGTTCATCAAAAAGTCCAATGGTATTCTTCAATCACTGCAAATGGAAAATCAGATGATCAAAAGATATTTATACAGTTTAGACTGGAGAGTGATAGGAGTGTCAGATGACCGGCACTGCTAGTGTGACTTAGCACGCAATTCAATCAGTTTTAATGTAATAGATTTTTTTTTCAGATTTATCAAAAGCTCCAATATTTATTCGAAAATAATTGAAAAATTTATAGTCCCATCATCTATTAGATGGAGATTGAAATTATGCTTCACTATTCCAATCTTTTAGCAAAAGATGAACCTAGTATCTCTTCTTTTTTTATATCTCGCATCATGTTTATCATCAATTAAACGAAATGGTAATAACTAATCACTGCAAATGAAAAATCTTATGATATGGAAGGGAGACTGGATCATAACCAGACCGAACATGTGAATGTACCAAACTGAGACGGTGGGACCGGACCATGAATGGAGCGAGAACGGAACGTGACCGGATCTATGGTGTGAGTCAGCCCTTAGCGCTGATTCACACCAGAAGTTCGTTCACGCATGTATATAAAAATACCTCAAGCTGATTAACACTCATTTCTCCAATGTTACGACAAAAAACAAAGTAACAAATTTTCTAATTGCTAACCATCAAAGATCAAAAGAAAAATTCTTGACCGCTGAGTAAAATACGTAAAAGAGCACTTACAATAGATCAAACAGCCCTAAAAATTGACCAACGTTATAATTCCCTGAACACTCACCAAAAACATATAGCACTGATCAGCGATCAGTAATTATACCCTTGATCAATGGCCAGTGCTTCTTGATCTTAGTCAGCAGTCTGGGAATTTTACTCTTATTGAAATTCTCTGGGCTTTTTGATCTTGATCAGCATACTATATCATTGAATACGACTCATTACATTTAATTGGTCAGCAGTCAGTAGATTGTACCTTCCAATATGACTCAATACTTTTAGTTGGTTAGCGGTCATTGTATTAACATGTGTTTTTTTTCATTTTCCGGATACTCTTTCCTCCTAATTAACGGGGAAATAAATGAAATAACTGTATTTTTACTTTTTCAGAAGTGGCAACCTAAATCGTAATATTTATAATCTAATTTGCATCACTATAGTTTATAGATATATACATATAAACTTCGTTTGAAAATTTCAAAAACACAATGAGTGGCTCACGTTATCAGTTGTCGTTTGATAAGCTACTCTCAAGGCTAATGAAAGATGAAAGTAAATATCACCTTGGTTCACTACAAAGAGATTTCAGTGGAGATTTATCATTTGAAGATTTAATTAGCTCTGCTGTTTCAAGATTTCGAAAATGGTCAAAGTTAGATCAATTTGTGAAATTGATTGAAATGAGAGTTAAATGCAAAGATAATGATTTTGCTGAAGCCTTACGAAAGGAGGGAAATAGTTACTACTTGAAATCAGATCTAAATATGGCTTTGATGAAGTTCAATGAATCGATTAAATTTTCTCCTCATCTTTCAATGGAAGATGTCTCTGACAAGATGCAAAATTTCTCTTACCAAGATCTTCCTTTTGCATATGCCAATAGAGCTGCCGTACTCTTAGAAATGGGGCTATACGATGAGGCCTGCACTGACATCAGGAGAGCTGTGAATCTTGGCTATTCTCGATCAAAACAAAAACTTTCTGTCCGCTATTGCAAATCATTGATTTACATCCATTTGAAGAAAAATCCTCAGTCACCAATCACCAGCTCTGTGTTTGATGCAGTTTTTGAGAAGTCTGAAGCTGATCTGGGTTTTACCATTGATGATGATCAAAGAAATCAGATTACTGAGTACAAATTTGATGTGAAGATAGCTGCTATCAACAAGAGTAAAAGTCCTAAAAACATTGAGGTTCCTAAACCTGTTCTGGATGGAGAACATCCCCAAATACCTGGTCTCAGCAATAAGGTTGAGTTTGCTGCTAGAGTTAAGAGGGGTAGATACTTTATTGCTGGTGAGGATATATATCCAGGTGAGTTATATTATATTCAGTATTTTCTATAGTGCAATTTTTCATCGCTTGTAAACAAAATTTTGTTAAATAGTTAAAGTAACATTTTTAAATATTTTTCATCGATAATTAACTTACTCATGCTACTTAAATGTAGGAAAATTTTGAAAAACTTCATTTTTAAACAGGAACAGTATTGGCTATTGATCCAGGATTCATTGCGGCAACTTTGAATCCCGAATATGTTGGAGAGTACTGCTCTGCTTGTAGCAAGCCTTGTAAATTCGTCTTTGTTCCATGCCATCAGTGTACATCTGTAAGTTTTCTAGTAGAAATCTTATGTAGCTACTTGCCTTATCTATTCATATATTTTGCTGCTTAAAATATGGATGTAATATTATGATATCTTTCTGCAGGTTGCTTTTTGTAATGAACAATGCAGAGATGAGGCTTTTAAATCCTACCATCGATATGAATGTTCAGTACTTCCTCTAATTGGCTCACTACAATCTGAACCCACATCGTTTATGGCACTGAGGATTATTGTCAGTTTAGGATATTCTAAACTCCATGAGTATGTTAAAATCTTTGAAAGAGAAGAGGAAGCAAAAAAACCTTCAATTGCCAAACGTGGATTTTCTTCTGAAGGCGTCTATGATTCAAAGAGCTATAGGTCTGTGTACTATCTAACCGACCACAAAGAGAAGAGAGATTCAACTGATTTGTTTCAAATAAGTTGCTTGGCTGTGCTGATGACATTCTTTTTAAAAAAATACACAACTTTCTTTAATGAGGAAAATTTATCCTCGAAGAAAAGCGTCAATAATTTGAATTTCGATGAACGTGAGATGTTGATTGCAAAATTGATGTTGAGGCATCTGCTGAGTTTGTCAGTAAATGCAATCACAAATACTGACTGTGAAGAGTCATCATGGAATGTGAAAGCTATTGGGGGAGATATCAAATGTCTATTTTATATTTTTGGGCACTCTTGCAATCCCAATGCGTGTGTCGCAGACTCTTCTACCGTACGATCTTTTGCTATCATACCGAAAGGTACTGAAATATGCATTTGCTACATATCGCCATTTATCGGGACGAGTAAACAAGAGAGACAAGTCCAATTAATGAAACATTTCTATTTCACTTGTGATTGCATTGCTTGTGTTGAAGACTGGCAAATCGATGTTGGGAGCATTAGGAACTTCTTATCATATCTTCGTATCAAATGTATGTTTGGCTGCAAGGATGGAACCTTGAGCTATTCTTCAGCAAGATGTACAAAGTGTTCCAAAGGCTTGAAGAAAGAGATATCTCTCTATTCTAAAACTTACCTAGAACACATTAACAGGATCGTTTATGGTTCTAGTTCGGAAAATTTAAAGTCTATTGAAATTGACAAGTCTCTTACCACAGAAAACGTATTCACTGAACTCGACAAACAGACCGAATCTTTCTTTTTAACTCAGGTCTCTGGATATTTTTCAAAATCAAATCCTTTGGAGATAACCAAAGAGGAAACATATAATGCCTTCAAAGTAATCTATCTGTTCGATAAATATAGTGATTGCCCTTCTAGCGTCACATTGTTCTTTACGCGAGATTATTTGAAAATGTTTTACAATTTTTCTTCTAATGGCGTATCTTTTAAGTAAACTAACATATTTAAGTTGACTAAAGGATTATTTTCTTCTGCATTACTAAGTACTTTTTTGTTTGTTTTTTGGGAAATTGTTATTTATTCTTCATACATATTGGATTTTTCCAATTTTTATATTTTAGGTGAAAATATTGTTCAGAAATTTTCCTAGAAATGTTAGGTCCTATCTTTGTTCCAGGAACTAATCTAAACTTCCTGATGATATCTTTGATCATTCATTTGGAGGAATTTGCAAAAAATTTAGCATTATTTTCAATAATGTTGAGTCAGAAAACATGTTTTTATTCATGTTTTTTATTCACAAACATTCGAATTGAATTAAGAATCTCAGGTAATTTAAGTTTCATATATTGGTCAGGTAAACTAAACGTTTCAAAAAAGTGAAAAGCTACTAAGGCTTATATCAACAAAAAATTAACCATTTGATCTCGTTAAATCTTCACTATTAAACAAAATTGGTGCTATGTTTTCTTATTTCTCATACGATTCACAGATTGTTTGGTCACTATATAGTAAATAAATAGGCCACTCCTAGGTTTAAATTTTCGGTAAATTTCTAGTTCGCGTCCCTAAATCAATTATAATGGACGTGAAATACCAAAGTGGTATTTCAAATTATTTTTTCTTAAATTTAATTACCTTTCATCTGATAAAATTCACTCCAATAATGAATATTAATTGACAGAAAATCAAGTATCTCATCGACATAAATATCACAAATGATTATTTGAAAATTAAATTCAGTCAATTTAATAAAATATTATTCAGTCAATTTAATAAAATATTATTCAGTAAAAAATCAAGTAAGGAAATCCATTAAAAGACTATTGTGTTGAAAAACAAATAAATAAAGATTTCTGACGTCTCACCCCTTCCTAGTTCACGTCCCTAAATCAATGAAGAACGGGAACAAGGAATGGGGTATTTGGATCGGTTGCAAGTTCTTATCCCTAAATAAAAAAAACACGAACTAGAAATATATCAAATTTTCATTACTATCCACACATATATACACATATATATACTGATACATTCGATTTTTTCTATATCTGTTTAAGGGCCCCTGCACACGAGCGTTCCATCGCCGCAACGTCAAATGAACGCAGCTGCATGACCAGGGCACAGGAGCGTGTGCTGCAATGGAAAATTAACCCCCAGATGCATAGAGAGTGACATGTAGCATGTACCAGTCACACTATACCTAACTAGTTACACTGTAGGCTATCTAACCAGTCACACTCTACCTAATTAGTCATACTGTTGGCTATCTAACTAGTCACACTGTACCTAAACGGATCAAAATTGTAAAGTAATTGTTATTGGTACGTATATCGGTTACCAATACGTATCGGTACGTATTAATTCAAAAAGTTTATATTAACTTCATAAGGGCCTGGTCGATAAAGAAATATCTGAATTAACTCTGTTTTCTCGTTTTATTATTTCTTTGTAATTGTAACTCACAGACTGTTAACATGTAGGGACAAAAATTTCTTTCTTATATGTTCAATAACACCCACACGTAGATTATATAGAATTGACTGGTAATGCGGCAGTCACCATCCGTCAAGGGAACGCATTACCCTGCGTTCAGAATTGTCCGTCTCTCTGCCGTGCGTTCCAGAGACGCTCGTGTGCCCACATACCCGAGAGTTAATGCTATTTAGGGTCATGTGCGGGGGCCCTAAATATATTTTATTCAGGTATTTTCTATCATAGAGTGTTGCATATGTAATATACAAATTTGTTTTATCAATCTTTGCACGCATTAAATTTAATATTAATTGTATAATAATGTCTTTTTTTTATATATGTTATATCTACGGTTCTGTGAAATTAGTTTTTAATTTTCAATGTATTTTTAGATGATCCTACTCTTTACTAATCTAATTACAGTAGAACTCATCCATAATGAATGTAGAGTCCAAAGAAATTGGGGAAATAAATAATAAAATAAAATGTCTTTTTTTTTTGTTCTAGCATATATAACCTCACAGAATTTAAGATTTTTTTCTATTTTCATCTTCTCAAAAACAAATGTCAAAATCGAAAGAAAAACACGAATATAATACGTACATTTTTCTCGTAACAATCTGTTTACAATATTTTTTTTCTAAAAACTAAGTTGATCCCACAACTCGTTATTTAAATTGATATTATTAAAATGAAGAGTTTAAATGTCTATTTATATATTGTTTCACTACTTTTCTTATATGATCAGAAATGCAGAACTGTCCTATAACCTCGCTTCTTGAGTTTCTATTTATGTCCAGCGTTCGTTGCGTTACTTTGAAACACGTTATGAACATGTCCTGCTTAAATCTAAGCTGGACCCTGGGCACCACACACAGCAACACTACATTGATACGGTTATCATGCTTATCTTCAGAACTACCTTTTTATCTAGGTATTGAGTAGCTATCTTTATCGTACCATACTGCGCTGCCCCTTTTTAATGTCGTTATTCATGTCATGATGTCTGGTTAGGTGAGATGTGGCTATAAAAAGTTTCGAGACTACAATAATAAGAAAGTGAATATTTTTTCAATCGCAGAATTTGTAGTTGGTTTCTTATTGTGATTAGACTGTAGATTGTAGGTAGTTATATGTATCTACCTAGTTTTTAACTTACCTAAAATTGTTATTCTTTTTTCTGTCAATGGAGTGCCTCATGTTAAAATAATAACTTATTTTGAGATTAATACCTAACCAAACTACTTATGCCATTCTCTTTTAACCCTTTCAGACAGGCTATAACTTTTTTGAAGTTTCTACAGGGTGCCCGACACTTTTGTTGCCAAACTTTAACATAAGGTAGCAATCATCGAAATAAACACTTTATATTTCATGGAGGTATGGTCTAAAATGCTTAGCTAAAGAGTTACAAGGTTAGGAAACTATCGTTCTTGTACCATTTATTATTATTTGTTAACATTATTTTTTTAATGTTGCGATAAGAAACCAAACATTTTTAACAGTAATTATTATGAGCACAAGAAACATAATCCTAAATTAGGTTATATGTTTACAAAATGTGTTCAAACTGCCGCCCATTTGTTGCGATGCAGGTGTTCAAACGTTTGTCCAATAATTGGCGGACGCGAGCAGAGACACCCAAGAGTTTCACGAATCCTTGCGGAGTATTAACAATAGAAAGATTGTTAATACGCTGAACTTGTATCTTTACTTAATCTTTCAATTTCTATAATTTGATAATCATTTAATCAGACATAATCTTTTTAATCTTGTACACTGTTCATTAGAAGGAAATGCTATTTAAATTTATGGTCATGTTATTCTCGCTAGGAGCTCGAATATAATTATAAACGAATAGCTTTGATGTAAGCCGCTAATATAACTTGTAACTTCAGAACATAACTTTATAACTTGTAACCCACAGCTATAACTTGTAACTCAGAATATAACCTTATAATTTGTACTAAGTTATATAACTTCATGAACTTTGTAAATCAGTTATACAACTTAGAATATTGAGTTTGAAATTAATACTTAATTAATTTAAAAGGAATTAAGTAAGTACTTCAATTATTCTAATTGGAAAACTTAATTAATAGTTAGGAACTTGTAAGATTTCTGATCATGTATTAGGTTAAACAGGACTCTGAAATAGTATGCTTAAATTTGGATGTTTATTAGCAAATCAGGTTTCACTAAAATGAACTATTAGTGAATCTGATCGATCTATATATTAATCGTATAGAAAGCCATTACCACTAGCGTGTTAAATTTGAATAATCCATCGTGTGTTATTTCTATCTGCAGTGAGTAGAAAAACATCTTTGAAAAGTACTATCAGTACCTTAACAGAAGTTTATTCACTCACTGGAAGGTTGGACTCTCCAGTTCACCCTTTAAATACCATTGGCACCTAACTAAAGTGTTCATAGTTCTCGGTAGTCTCTTGAAGACTGGTCGGTCGGACCAAGTCCGGTCGGCCTTGTCCATCAACGGGTTCCGTGAGTTGGCAACTCAAACCCTTGTTTATTTAAACCCTTAAGTTTACTCAACCGCTAGTTTATTTAAAACTTGTGTTGTGTTTATTTAAAGACTTGTGCGTAAGTCTTAGAACTCTGTACTATTCGAACTTTAATATAAGTACACCCATTTAAAACTTCCTTGTGTTTAATTTACTTCCTAAAAACTTTTACCGTTTAGTCATTTGTCAGTTTAATAGAATTCACTCAATTCAATTACCTCCAAGTCTCTTCAAGTTAAGATAATACAAATAATTGTAACGAACCCGGAGACTTATTTTGCTCTATGGGATAAGTTTATTAACAAGCCTCACCTACCTAGAAAATAGGTGATAATTAACTATCAGTCCCATAGGAAAAGGGCAATTTAATACGGAGGCTTTGACAGTCCTGTCGATCAGGTTAAATTCTTTTCGGATTGAATAGGTGTTTCATACGCCAAACTCTTCAAATGTCACCATAAGTAGAAATCTAGGGGCGTAATATCATTTCGTTTCCTTGTCAGGGTTTTTTACTAATTGTAATTTTTTTTACCCAACTTCAAGTCCTTGTAACTCTTTAACTAAGCATTTTAAATCATACCTTCATAGAATATAAAGTGTTTATTTCGATGATCGCTACCTTATGTGAAAGTTTGGCAACAAAAGTGTCGGACACCCTGTATAGTTGAACTACGTTTTTTTGTTGTTGTAAATAGACTATAAATACAAAAAATAAAACATTTGCAGATTGATAATTATTTATACGAGGTACAAAATAGTGGTTAGTCAGTCTAACCACCACAATTTAATTGCAGAATTCAGACTATTTATTATGCATTTTTTGGAGTTTTTATGGGTGCATTATGTTACTTCATTTGTAAATAAACTATAAACAAAAAATTGTAACATTTGCTGTATCAGATTTTTTTATATGAGGTGGTTAGTCAGACTAACCACCATGGCATGACTTCATTTTCATGTTGGAAGTAATATTGCACCTTCCCTCGCTGACACTCTGTTTTCATCTGAAGGGTAAATGCTAATCTGAAGGGTAAATGGTCACCACATTGAAAAATTTAGAAAGGGAAAATTGGAGTCCCTGTTAAACCATCGCTTTTTCCCGCCGGACTTTTGCACGGCAGATTTTTTTAGAAATTTTAACTATGGAAGACAATTTAATATTACAATTTTTATTTAATTTTCGAAAAAAGTAATAGTTTGACTAAAAAGTCCGTTGCCTTGAAATTGTATGCCAAATACCTTCAAATTGTGCCAATGTTTTAGGTGGAGGCTCATTGATACATCGAATCTCGTGCCAGAAGGATATCTCCTTTGAATTAAGAACTAGTACGCAATTTACAAACTATGTGCTTATAACTTTCACAAATGTAATTGTCGTTTTCGATGTTATACAAGTAAGCTCTCAACCAAAGATGTGACACAAATCCGGCATTGAAAGGGAAAGGCCAGCTGTTCAAATATAGAAGTCAGAAAAAGGCGGTGCTGATTGTTATTAAGAAAGAAGATTTTTTAAAGAATGAGAGCAATTTAGAACAATTGATAAATTGCTTATAGAAGACTTCAATAGCAATAAAGTGAAGACACTTCAGGCAACGGATGACTCGGATTTAGTGATTGTATTAACAACTCTTAGAACATCTGAAACTCACGATACTGTGGTTATTGAGAGGATACTGATCTGTTAGTGTTAGTTGTTACTAATCCATCACGTGAATGTCACTTCTCCTGGTTTAAATGACATCATACTAATATCGGACGAAAGTGATTCATGTAAGATATGAAACATCAAGCATATAATCGGAGCACTTGGACTAAACATTGCCAAAATGATATCACCAATACATACACTTCTGGGATGCGATACAACCTCTAGGGTACATTCCATTGGTAAGGGATCAGCACTGAAAAAGTGAAGAACTTATCCTAATTTCAAAAAGATATGATGCCTTTTCTCAACAGTATACCTCAAAAAGATGATATATCCCATGCAAGCTGGTGAGAGATTGCTTTTACTATTACACGGAGTAACTAAATCATCGAATCTCGTTCACCATCGATTATGGTAGTATATTAATAAAGTGTGTACTGGGAATAAACCTCTCCAGCCTGAGATGCTCAATTTACACTTCCAAACCCCCTGCTCCATATTCCCTATATAGACTGACTATCTTTGCCAATGTCCAGAATTCGACCAAATCGGATAGCAGTCGTTCATCATCTCAAATACGTACGGATAATATTTTGCCTTATTATAAGCAATTGTATGGTATATAGGAGGGTTAATAATAGAAAAATGATTATGATTTGTTTCTGGATAAGTAGAATATCAAAACTAATTACAAGGATATGTCTGCTTATATTCACTAGTATAGTTTAAAAAATTACAACCAGGGTATGTTTGAAACATTTCAGCAGGATAGTTGAATAAATTAAAACAGGATATGTCCAGAGATATCTAGCAGGATATGCTGAGAAAAAGAGAAATAAGCAGGATATGTTTGGATATATTAACCAAGATAGTTAGTAAAAGAAATAAGCAGGGTATGTCCAGATATATTCGCTAGGATAGTTAGTAAAAGAAATAAGCAGGGTATGTCCAGATATATTCGCTAGGATAGTTAGTAGAAGAAATAAGCAGGGTATGTCCAGATATATTCGCTAGGATAGTTAGTAAAAGAAATAAGCAGGGTATGTCTAGATATATTCGCTAGGATAGTTAGTAGAAGAAATAAGCAGGGTATGTCCAGATATATTCGCTAGGATAGTTAGTAAAAGAAATAAGCAGGGTATGTCTAGATATATTCGCTAGGATAGTTAGTAGAAGAAATAAGCAGGGTATGTCCAGATATATTCGCTAGGATAGTTAGTAAAAGAAATAAGCAGGGTATGTCCAGATATATTCGCTAGGATAGTTAGTAGAAGAAATAAGCAGGGTATGTCCAGATATATTCGCTAGGATAGTTAGTAAAAGAAATAAGCAGGGTATGTCCAGATATATTCGCTAGGATAGTTAGTAGAAGAAATAAGCAGGGTATGTCCAGATATATTCGCTAGGATAGTTAGTAAAAGAAATAAGCAGGGTATGTCCAGATATATTCGCTAGGTTAGTAAGAAGAAATAAGCAGAATGAATAGTTTCATCTATAAATAATAGTTACCCGGGATCAAAAAAAAAGAAATATTTTATGAATCTGGCAAAATTGTTGAAGCTAATCTAAAGTAATACTGGAGTATATCGAGATAGTCATCACCAATAATATTAATATATTGCATAGGTAAGTACACATATATGATAAAGAAAATTCTAAAGTCTTGAGATTATTTTAATTCAAATCAAACCTGCATCAAGCAGTTATTGAAGTTTAGAGAGTGGAACACTACGATTATACACATTGAAGAAGAAATACTATAAGGGACTTTAAAGAAGTAGTCGTGGAGGAAAGTGGCTTTGTAAAGAAAGCAACAGCTCATTATATTTATACAGAGAAGCTTCTTCATGAATACAGTCACTTACTAGGGAATATGACGAAAAGGTTCAAACATACAGTCTTCTATTTCGTAATCAACCAATGTTACCTCACACAATGATAATGCTGTTATATCACTTATGAATAGAAATCCAGCTGATATTAATAAAAATAGCATTTGTGAAAATATGCTAAATAGTATTAGACAGATCTGTTAGTTTGAAAATACACCTATGGCAATACTTCCCAAGGCGTCATCCCCCTACATACACCCCCTCAGGATAGCAAGTCCGATTGTCTGTGCTCGGGCTAAGCCTCTGTAATATTGTGAAAAGATTTTTGAAAATCAAAAAAAATAATCTAGTATCATTATTTGACTTCTTTTCTTCTGGTGGGTTCCTTCATTGGGTACATGTGGATCGATAAGATCGATTGAGCAACTTATATTACTTATAAATTGATATTTAATGTGAGTTTTTCGCAAAATAAAAAATCGCTTGGGCTAGAGCATATGATGAGTAAGCATAGTAGGGGTCAAATTGTCCGGAGGTGGAGCTTATCCCCTGTCCCCCTTCTGTAATTTCCCCCTCTCCCCCATTTGTTTCGTATTCATCTTTAATCACCTACCACATTAGTATTTCAGTATCAACAAGTACTTCATAGACTAAGGATAGTAAACAGATCAGTGATTAACTAGCCTAATTGTGAAATTAATTCTTTCTTAAGTGTTTGTTCCAATATTTGTATAAGAAATCTTCTGTCCAAGGTAAGAATAATACTATTATAAGAATGTTAAATTTATGAATTCATAGCACTTTTGACATTTGAATCTATAGGTTATTTTCTAGTGTTTTCGATTTAATAAATTAATTTAATAGATTTAATTTCTTTTGAATCTATGACCACAATTGATTTTGTACTGAGGCTGTCTGTGTCAAATGAAAGACAAGGGTCCTATGAATGCTACAAATTAAGACATATGAACCCAAATTTTGGGTCTAGTAAGCATCAGTTTCATCTATAAATAATAGTTACCCGGGTTCAAAATGAACCCAAATGAAACTATTTCTAGGCAATATGTTAGGTAAGGTTACTTCACTATCTTTGATATAACCTCAAATAGGGTAAAGCAGGTAAATTGCGCACACTTACTAACTTAGGCCTCAAAGCACAGAAACACTGGGTACTAAATATCAAAGCTTCCAAACACTAGTTAAAAACTTAAAATAATAAATTATAACATGCACAGCGCTTCTTTTGGAATGCAACATTTTAATGTAATATCTGCTTAGACTGTCTTAGTGCTCCGCAATTAAAAATTAAAGGGCCGCAATTTACCTGTCTGAGACCCTATGTGTATATCGGGAGGCGTGCCGCCCCCCGAACCCCCTTGCCAGGTCCTTAATCAATCATGAAGTGTGCAGTGCAACAAACTAGTGGATACAACAAACTACATTATGAATTGTATAACTTTCATTTTGGTTCATTTTTCTTAATTTGGGTTACTTGTCAGACCGAAAAGAATTTGTAATTTCGATTATTTATTTTGTTTTAATTTTTACGGTTTCATTTTTAACGCTACTTGCAGTTTTAGCGGGTATCGCTAGGGTTATGCTCTACAACTAAAAGGTCTTAGATTTTGTGTTAGGTTGATCGTTGGCTTCATTTACTATAATCTCTTCATTTCCTCCTGTTGTCTCTTTTCGTCACATTCCTTGGTGAAGCTTCACGGAGAAGCTTTACTTCATCTTCGAGCTTCGTCAGCGATGTTAGTAGTTGACTTTGTTCATGAAACCGCTTTCCATTCTGACCTCTTCTAATACTGTCTTTTGTTCCGAAGCAGTTTTAAATCAAACTAAATTTAAAATAAAATTATGAATCTGTACCACAGTAGACTAATTGAATTCTTCAATTCATAATAATATATTTTTGTATTGTTGTGCTGGGGCTAAACTACCCTGGAAATTTTTTGGATCATTACCTATTCTGTGTTATCTATGAATATCCTGGTTATATTCTGTATTTCTCTGTGCTGGGGTTAGAGTACAGCCCAAGAATTTTAATATGGTCCAATCTCACTCTTGTACATATTTATTTTAGTTTTATATAATATTTTCTTTAGCTAAAGCTGTAAAGCTCTAGACTAGCAATGCTTCCTAGATGTCTAGATTCTAAAAATAAACTGTATTTTTTTTCAGAACAATCTCATTTCGCCAATTCCAAAAACGAATCTTTTCAAAATGGATTAAGAGTCAATTGTAAGTATGTTCTTTCACAATAATTGATATTTGATATGGATCTTTCCCATTTGACGACCCCCACCAAATTTTATTTAAAAATCTTTAGAAAAGTGTATTTTTGTCCATAGAATCCGAAGATCATAACCTAATTTTGTAGAAACTAATACTTTTTGAGATATAAGGGTTAAAGTTATTTATTTCCCATGTTTTATTGAAGGATTTAGAACTTTGAAAATACTCGTGTTTTCATTGAAATTACTCAAACATTATAGATTTTTTAGATGAAACTGTAATGTAGTTTCATTTGATATAAATGGTTCCATTTGAACAAAATAATTATCCGAACGGAATTCTATCAAATCTTAGAATTTAATGACAGTTTATTAAATACAGGTACAATCTATGAAAAGGCAGATGAATTCAGTCGGCGTTGATGAAAATTCAATTCTGGAATTAATAGCAAAGAAAAATCTGAAGAGCGTGTTGGAAGATGTTACAGAGGGTACCTACACTCTCAATAGACGTGTGACATCAGATCAGTTAGTAAGCGAAGTTGTTAGTACGATACACCAGTCTAAAGAGGTCTACAGACAATCTGTAGTAGCAGCCATCAACCAGCTAACTAGTAATTTATCAATGTGTACTGAAATGGACTCTTTATTCGGTATGGAGAACAACGATTCTGGAGATACTGTGGAGCTGAAAATTTCTAAAGATGGTAGTCATCTCTTAAAAGGTCCAATTATTAGTGAGTGCTCGTCTACCACCTTTAAACTTCGTCGTCACCTTAGAGACGTTCATCCAAGTATAACTGGAGAAGCTCATGAATTCGCTGTGGATATATCCAAAAAAATTGAACGAAGTAAAGGTAATTGAATATAGCTATAGGGTAGCTCATAAGGTTTAGGAATTCATAAATTGACAATTAATTAACATTCAATTATATTTCTATTTAAAATTGGCTGTATTTCAATATTGTGATCTAACGAGCTGTTTTATTTTCCAGCTATGAGTCACGATCGTTTGAGTGGGAACGTGATTGATACTTAGTGCAAAGTAAAGAGAGAAGAACCTACTAGTTTGAAACTAGTTGCAAGAAAAGGCAACTACAAAAAGTGCATGATTTGCAATAATCTCTATCTGAATTTGCCCGATCATGTGAACAAATTTCACAAAATATCAAGAACAGATGCCAGCTACGATCGGTTCGTTAGAGATCCACCAACTATTCCAAGATGCTACACAAAGTTTTTTGATGGTCGAGTTGTGGAGTTAGAAGGAAAGGAATTACAAGAGGCTAAAATGGAATTTGGCGATGAAGTGGAAGAAAAAGGGACTGATCTTGAAATTAGAAGAGGCTTAAGAGAAGATATTGAAAAAGTTAGAGAAGATCTAAAAACTGCAAAAGGTAATGATCGAGAAAATAAGTTAGCAGAATTGGAAGAGTTTTATGAAAAGTATAAGAACTGCAGGTATCCAGATCCTAGATCTTACTCGGATAAAGTAAAGATATGGAAGGAAGGCTATCTGGACAGTCTAAAGAAACAAAATTGCAAGGAACCAGCACGAGTGCAGCGAATGGCTATGGATGTTTTCCTCGATTACGAGAAAATGAGTGGAATCCCTCTAACCTTTGATGAAATTAGCAAGCCTATTACCGTAAAAAATATTTTGTTGCATTTTCGTGATTGTAAAGATAAATCTCATTTATCAAAAATAACTTATGTTGGTCGTTTCAGTGCTTTTCTAGAATACTTGCTCGTTTCTATCGACAGTCCAGAAGCCAACAAGAATGCAAACCACCAGGAAATGGCTGCTCGCCAATTTACTTATCAGCAAATTCAGAGCGAAATCAGAAAAGAATTAGGAATACTTAACAAACTAAAAGGGAAGGATATCATTGCTAGCTAAGAAAGAAAAGGCTAAGAATAAAATTGTTACAGATGATGAAATAGAAGAACTAATGCAAAGGACCCGATCCTTTCTATCTGACATCTCTGAGCAGATGAAAAGTGATCTCCATCTCCATTATAATGGCAAAGAAATAACTAAGATTAGAGATGCATTGATAGCAGTTGCAACTGTGAGACTCGGCAGGAGGTCATTGGAAATGACCAGAATGACTTTAGATGAGGTGAAAGGTGCCACAATGTCTATAAATGATGGAATTAAATATTTCACAATTAACGTGTGCGAACAGAAGAGCACCTATACAGGAGAAGCTGCTCCAGTTGTGTACCAGGAACAAGAGTATTTTGTATTACTTGGGTTCATCACTCATTTGAGAGGTAAATTAACATCGGATGAAAATTGTAAAGTTGTCTTCCCTGCTAATTGTAAGTCTAACTCAAGAGTAGATCAGTCACTTGGATTGTTTGCAGCGTATAAGATATTACAAAAATTCCAAACACTCTCGGGAAAACCAATTTCCTCCCGAACAATAAGAGGGTCCATAGTTTCCAATAGCAGAGAGAAAAACTTCTCGGAAGAGCATCTGAATCATCTCTCAAAATCCATGAATCATTCAAGGTCCACAGCAGATAGTTACTACGATTACAGTTCTATCAACAATTCAATATACCACATTTTAAGCAAAACTAATTCGGATTGCACTGCGTCAACATCTGGGTTGACAATTTCAACGCCAACTAAAGCAACTTCCCAAACATTCGATCCAGATATCAGTATTATAAGTGGTCCCTCATCATCTACAGAATCCCTATCCCAAAATTTACAAGACTTCAAAGAGGAAGACTAGTGTCTATGAAGATCCTAACGGAACTGCTGACCTTGAAGAAACGCTTATAGAGCTTCGTTCTAAAAAAGTTAAATTTTCTTCAGTTGACGAATCTCTGCTCAAAGAAGAGATCAAAATCATAATTAGAAAAATGGATGAAGCTGGTACCAAACATTCGTTAATTACAAAGAATGGCGGGATTAGTGTAGTGCCAGTCAATAAAGAACTACCGATAAGATTACGATCAGCTCCAACAAAGCTTTTGAGAGTAATCATAAAAGAATTTCTGCTGACAGAATAGTTATTCTGTTTATTCTTCCATGTTTTTTAAATTAAAGTTTGTTTTTTATTTCATACATATTTGTTATGTAATTAGTACCAGATGGTCTTAATATTTATATTTAATTCCTGTGAAAGTTTCTAAATGTTATGAGCGTCTTTAGTTGATTATATATTTCAATTTTGAATAACAAAGTTTCAAACTACTATACAGTGTTTAATTTCCTACTAACTTCATGATAATCATTATTTGATTATTTGCTGAACTTGAAACTAGGTCCGATATGGCACTGTGAATGGTGAACTAAAGTCCGGTAACCTTCAAGTTTAATTAAATAGTGAGTTTCTTGTGAAAGAATTATTTTTAAAGAAGATTTGGGTAGCAAAACTCTCTGAGGAAAGAAGGAGGATAGTTAGTGTATTTTAGGGACGTCCGGAATAAGATGTCCTGCTGAGTAGCCCATTTGGATAGGACCCGTCTGGTAGAATATTGTAACTACCCTTGTTATTCTGAAATTATATCATTTCAGGCAGGGTAGTGGCTATAGATGAGGTCCAACTATACTGCCTATTTCGGTGATATTTTCACATGGCAATTTCCTCATGAAAATGATCAGATGCAACTGTAAAGGGGATTGTAGTACCAAAAGTTACTATAGTTGTCCTAGAGCCGTTAGAGCATATGGCAAAACTAAAGAATTTCCAAATGTTGCAATGTAGTCTAAGCAGCTACGATTATTTCAATTTATTTCAGCTCTACGCTATATTTATAGTTATTCATATCGTTAATTTATTTTATTTGCCAGCTACTATAAAAAATAGCGATTTATTTCCCACTCTTTCAAATTTATCTTTTCCAGAACACTAATTAATTTAATTGTTACTTGTTAATTTGACAATTAATATACTATAGAATACCTACTATAAATTTTTATTACACTCAATATTGGCCTCTTTTTATAGTACCTATCCTTTTTATATTATGCAAATTTAATATTTATGCCTTTAAGAGCTTAAATTGGTTTAACTATTATTAGTGTAGAAATCCTTAAATCATGACTTTTTAAGCAGTAAGGTTTGAGGACGATTTAGATATAATGTAGTACATTTTCTCTAAAAATATCAAATGGAAACTAAAGTAACTACCAAACGGGTTTGGTTCAAGGAGTTTGTAGTAAACTATTTTCAGTCAACCAGTGACATATTTCCATGCAATAATTATTATTAAAAGAAAAAAAAAATCAAAATAGGTCTGTTATTTGCGACGTCAAACTTTGGCATACAGATTCAAGGCAACGGACTTTTTAGTCAAACTATTACTTTTTTCGAAAATTAAATAAATATCGCAATACTAGTTTGTCTTCAATAGTTAAAATTTCTAAAAACAAATCTGCCGTGCAAAAGTCCGACGGGGAAAAGCGATGGTTCAACAGGGACTCCAATTTTCCCTTTCTAAATTTTTCAATGTGATGACATGAGTTCAGTTAACAAGTTTGGAAACCATTCGATATTCTCACTACACTGCCCACTTCCCTGCCATACTCAGAAATCGACTGCAGAAACTAGTAATGTGTTCGCAGAGAAATGCTTAAATTTGGCAAATTTAGCAACATCCATACTGCAGGCTGACTGAGAAATTTGGGCCCAAAATTGGACATTTCTTATCCAATTTACCATTGAAACATAGGAAGAAATTAGAAAATACTCTCTAATCTTCTATTTTCCATTAACTACTAACTGGCTAGGATACTAACTGGTTACTCACCCCTCTATAGATGATCAGGCCAGATTCCAGAAATTAACAGCTGATCGAAGTGGTCTTAGAAATCAAAACAAATGGTGAGCTTAGTCTGCATCTATTTTTTTATAAATTACATATTTTAAGCAACTTATAGTTAAGTAATGATAAAATAAACAATGCCAATGGATTTGCAATTACTCTATAGTAAGAAACAGTATAATGATATAGGTACTTGTGTCACTGTCTGTCATGTCCCAAATTCATTAGCCCTTTCCGTCATCGTGGTTAGTAAGACAAACCACCAAAAAATATGCTATAGCTCACAATCACAGTTGGCTATAGTCCTAACCACCTAATAGAATGATGCATTAGAATACTTATAAAGTGCGTAATTAGCATTTACCCTTCAGATGAACACAGAGTGTCAGCGAGGGAAGGTGCAATATTACTTCCAACATGAAAATGAAGTCATGTCATGGTGGTTAGTCTGACTAACCACCTCATATAAAAAAACTGACTCAGCAAATGTTACAATTTTTTGTTTATAGCTTATTTACAAATGAAGTAACGTAATGTAACCATAAAAACTCCCATAATGTAAATAGTAAATAGTCTGAATTCTGCAATTCAGTTGTGGTGGTTAGACTGACTAACCACTATTTTGTACCTCGTATAAATAATCATGAATCAGCACATGTTTTATTTTTTGTATTTATAGTCTATTTACAACAAAAGTAACGTAATTCAACTATAGAAACTTCAAAAAATGAATAGAAGTTATAGCGTGCCTGAAAGGGTTAAAAGAGAATGGCATAGGTAGTTTGGTTAGTAGTTTTAATGGCATAAGTAGTTTTGATATTGATCTCAAAATAAGTTATTATTTTAACATGAGGCAGTCCAATGACAGAAAAAAGAATAAAAAAAAACTAGGTACATACCTACAATCTACAGCCTAATCACAATTACAAATCAACTACAAATTCTGCAATTGAAAAAATGTTCACTTTCTTATTACTCTAGTCTCGAAACTTTTTAAAGCCACATCTCACCTAACCAGACATCATGACATGAATAACGACATAAACAAGGGGCAGCACAGTATGGTATGATAAAGACAGCTACTCCATACCGAGATAACAAAGTAGTTCTGAAGATAAGCATGATAACATTTTCTATGTAGTATTGCTGTGTGTGGTGCCCAGGGTCCAGCTTAGATTTAAGCAGGGCATGTTCATAACGTGTTTCAAAATAACGCAACGAACGCTGGACATGAATAGAAACTAATGAAGAGAGGTTATAGGACAGTTCTGCATTTCTGATCATATAAGAAAAGCAATGAAACAATATACATTCTGGGCCACAAAAATGTTTCCGCTTTTTCAAATACTTATTCTCTCCGCCTCTTATTGTACTATTAATAAGTACAAACAATTTGGAACTGATGGACATAGTTTAAGAACAGATAAGCAAAGAGTGATGGTGATTATTTTTGTCATTGCGCGAAGGTTGTTTTTAGAACTAACTCTGTGATTTTACTTACTAAAAGGCAGTGAATAAAGGGAATTCTTTTGCAATGGTAGACATTTTAATATAGGGTTCTTAGAGGTCCTCTCCAGGCTCCGGGGAAAAATGAGTTTATTACATAATATTATAGAACTAAGGTCTACGATCATTATTCTGCAAACCGCATACAGTCAAGGCCGTCTATAGTTGATCAGGCCAGATTCCCGAAAATAACAGCTGTTCAAAGTGGTCCTAAAAATCAAAACAAATGGCGAACTTAGTCTGCATCCGTTTTTATAATTGAACTATTTTAAGCCACTTATAACTGTGTAATGATGAAATAAACTATACCAATGGATTTGCAATTATTCAATCACTATAATAGTGTTATTTAACTGACCTGATAATAACTAATCTATTCAAAATTCGTCTATATACACAAGATCTTGATGGCGTTTCAATCAAAATGGTGGTTGTCTTCACATCGTAATGCAATTTAAACCAATTTAGAGTTTTCTGACGAAAGTTCTAATAGGGGATGAAAATATTGCCAACGGCATAATGATAAGACTGAAGAATTTTTCTCCCGAATTTTCATCTGTAACTGATAAATTTATGTATATAAAATTGAACTGGCTGAACCTTGACCATGTTACAGAGTATGCCAGTTAAAGCCAATCAATTAGCTTACATTTCAAATGTTGAAACTTAGATAGATCTAATTGGATTGAAAATTTGAATGAATTCTATGTTAATTTAGGCTTGAAATCATCAAATATGAGCCAAATTGGCTAGGATCAGAAGTACTGCGAAAATTTTAGCTGTAAATTGGCATACAGTTTGTCAGCCTCTGAAGTATAAAATAGCCGAATAGGTAGTGCTAAGGAATACTGAATTACCACTTAATTAGATATATCAGTCGTAATCAGTCTCCATCGCCTGGCAACTCGTTCAGTTAAAAACTACGTTTCTTTATAGTATGATTGATAAATTCACATAAATTTGATGGCAAATAATCTAGAACATTCCTCAATTTATAGCATAAAAAACACAAGGCGAAAAATCATCAAGAGCGCAATGACATAAAAACCGAAGAAAATATGTTGCGCTCCATCTTTATCCATTAATTTTAGCGACAGTAATTAGATATCATAGGACCACTTTGAACAGCTGATTGAACTATAAACGCCATGATGAGGTGGCCTGATAAACTATAGACGGCCATGATACAATTCGGTTCGGTAAATATTTTATAGTTTGTTTTTAAAGTTTTTGATACTCTGTGAGCAACAATTGAGCAAATCACTAATCTGATGCTCAAGAAGAAGATTGTACACTCTTTGTTTTGATTACAAATTTGAATTTTATAAACATACCTTGCTCTTTCGACCTTTATTTTAGATATTAAATGCTTCCTAAAGTATATAAACGTTTCCATAAAAAGTTCATTCAATTTTATACCTTTACACGAATATTAAATGGATTTATTTAACCTAATACCTATTTGACAATCAAAACAAATGGTGTACATTCTTTTTCTTCAGGCAGAAAATTTCTTAATTTGTAGGTTGGAAGTAAAATAGGTTTTGTAGAGTTTCGATGATAAAAATCTTTAAAAGCATATGAAATTAAAAATATGCTACCAAATTCGATGCGGTTTGCAGCAAAATGAGAAGAAACATTAGCCTCGTTGATAAAGGCAATAAAAATATTTGCTTGGAGAAGACCTTTAAACTTCTTCCTTGGAAACTATTTGGAAATAGAATAACGTCAGCTACATTTTGATCTCATCGAAGTTGTCACTATGAATATTAAATCTTCGCTTGTTCATTGCATGGTTAAGGCCCGCTTCAAACTTGCATTTTTAACAGCGCGGAAAAAAGCTCTTCTTAAAATGTGGTCACACTTACGTTTTGTTATCACTTAAGTAAAAATTTAATGTTATTCTTCCATCACCGATAAAAAAATGAATGTGTAAACACATTTTAAGAAGAACTTTTTTTCGCGCTGTTAAAAATGAAAGTGTGAAGCGGGCCTTAACCATGCAATTAACAAGCGAAGAACGATTGTTCATAGTTAAAACTTCGATGAGATCAAAATGTCACTGAAGTTGTTCAATTTCCAAATAGTTTCCAAGGAAGAAGTGTAAGCACCCTGTATTATAATGTCTACCATTTTAATTGTTTTCCTTTTATTCACTGCCTTTTAGTAAGAAAAATCAGAGTTAGCTCTATAGAGAATAACATTCGCTCAATGACAAAAATAATCACCCTCTTTGCTTACCTGTTCTTAAACTATGTCCATCAGTTCAAAGATGTTTTTACTTGTTAATAGTAAAATAACAGGCGGTGAAAAAGAGCCCAAGATACAGTTTTTTCGTCCGTTGGCTAACGATTTACCAGTATTTGAAAAACTGAAACATTTTTGTGGCCCATACTGCATAAATAGACATTTAAACTCTTCATTTTAATAATATCAATTTAAATAACGAGTTGTGGGATCAACTTAGTTTCTAGAAAAAAATATTGTAAACAGATTGTTACGAGAAAGATGTACGTATTTTATTCGTGTTTTTCTTTCGATTTTGACATTTGTTTTTCAGAAAATGAAAATAGAAAAAATCTGAAATTCTGTGAGAACAAAAAAAAAGACATTTTATTTTATTATTTATTTCCCGATTTCTTTGGACTCTACATTCATTATGGATGAGTTCTACTGTAATTAGATTAGTAAAGAGTAGGATCATGTAAAAATACATTGAAAATTGAAAACTAATTTTACAGAACCGTAGATATAACATAAATCAAGAACAGATATAATTATACAATTAATATTAAATTTAATGCGTGCAAAGATTAATAAAACAAATTTGTATATTACATATGCAACACTCTATGATAGAAAATACCTGAATAAAATATACTTAAACAGATATAGAAAAAAAATCTATTATAGCAGTATATATATATATGTGTGTATATACATATGTGAGGGTAGTAATGAAAATTTGATATATTTCTAGTTCTTGGTATTATTTTATTTAGGGAAAAGAACTTGCAACCGATCCAAATACCCTGTTCCTAGTTCCCGTTCTTAATTGATTTAGGGACGTGAACTAGGAAGGGGTGAGACGTCAGAAATCTTTATTTATTTGTTTTTAAACACAATAGTCTTTAAAGAATTGATTTCCTTATTTAATTTTTTTCCTGAATAATATTTTTTTAATTGGCTGAATATAATTTTCAAATAATCATTTTTGATATTTATGTCGATAAGATACTAGATTTTCTGTCAATTAATATTCACTATTGCAGTAATTTATCAGATAAATGGTAATTAAATTTATGAAAAATGAATTTGAAATACCATTTTGGTATTTCACGTCCATTATAATTGATTCAGGGACGCAAACTATAATTTTTTTTTTAGTAGTGACCAAACAATCTGTAATTCGTATGAGATATATGAAAACATAGCACCAATTTTGTTTGATATTAAAGATTTAGCTAGATGAAATGGTAAATTTTCTGTTGACGTAAGCCTTATAGTAGCTTTTCACTTATTTACCTAACAAATATATGAAACTTAAAGAAGGTGGGATTCGGTGTTCAGTTCAAATGTTTGTGAATGAGAAACATGAATAGAAACATGTTTTCTGACTGAACATTATTGAAAATAATGCTAGAAAATTCCAAAATAAATGATCAAAGATGTCATCAGAACATTAAGCAATCTGGAATTTTAGATTTGTTCCTGGAACTAAAATAGGACATAGTGTTCTTAGGAAAATTTCTGAAAAATCTTTATAGCCAAGAAAATTAAAATTTGAAAAATCCATTATACGTATATGAAGAATAAATGAGAATTTTCCAAGGAACAAATAAAAAAAATAAAACGGTAATGCGGAAGAAAATAATCCTTTAGACAACTTAGATGTGTTGGTTTACCGAAAAGGTATGCCATTAGAAGAAAAACAGTAAAACAGTTTTAAGTAATCTCGCATTACGTACAATATGATGCTAGAAGGACAATCACTATATTTATCGAACAGATAGATTGCTTTGAAGGCTCTATATGTTTCCTCTTTGGTTATCTCTGATGAAAATGATTTTGAAACTTGAGATAAATTGAACGCATTGATCTGTTTGTTGATATCAGTGAATACGTTTTCTGTGGTAAGAGACATGTCTCCTTCAATAGACTTTGAATTTTCCGCACTAGAACCATAAACGATCCTGTTAATGTGTTTTAAGTAAGTTTCGGAATAGAGAGAATTCTCACTCTTGAAGCCTTTGGAACACCTTGTACACCATGGTGAAGAATAGCTTAAAGTTCCATTCTTACAGCCAAATATACATTTGATACGAAGATGAGGTAATGTCCCCGGGATGCTCCAAACATTCGTTTGCCAGTCTTCAGCACAAGCAATGCAATCACAAGTGAAATAGAATTTCCTCATTAATCGGACTTGTCTCTCTTGTTTACTCGTCCCGATAAAGGGCCAACTATAGCAAATGCATATTTCAGCACCTTTAGGTATGATAGCAAAAGATCGTACGGTAGAAGAGTCTGCGACACACGCATTGGGATTGCAGGAGTGCCCAAAAATATACAATAGACAGTTGATATTTCTCCCAATAGCTTTCACATTCCATGATGAATCTATACAGGCACTCTTTGTGATTGCATCTACTGACAAACTCATCAGATGCCTCAACATCAATTTTGCAATCAACTGCTCACGTTCATCGAAATTCAAATTATTGACGCTTTTCTTCGAGGATAAATTTTCCTCATCAAAGAAAGTTGTGAATTTTTTTAAAAGGAATGTCATCACCACAGCAAAGCAACTTTTTTGAAACAAATCAGTTGAATCCCTCTTCTCTTTGTGGTCGGTTAGATAGTACACAGTCCTGTAGCTCTTTGAATCATAGACGCCTTCAGAAGAGAATCCACGTTTGGCTATTGAAAGTTTTTTTGCTTCTTCTTCTCTTTCAAAGATTTTAACATACTCATGGAGTTTAGAATATCCCAAACTGGCAATAATCCTCAGTGTCAAATTTGATATTTTTCCTAGTTTTAGTATATCAAATAGAGATAGCACTGAGCATTCATATCGATGGTAGGAATTGAAAGCTTCATCTCTGCATTGTTCATTACAAAAAACAGCCTGCGGGAAGATATTATAATATTAGATCCCTAATTAAGGAACAAAATATAGAAATAGAAAAAGCGGGTAGCTACATGAGTTTGCTAATGGGTTTAAGAGTTCCGTTGAAAAACTTACAGATGTACACTGATGGCAGGGAACAAAGATGTCTTTACAAGGTTTGCTACAAGCAGAACAGTACTCTCCAACATATTCTGGTTGCAAAGTTGGTACAATGAATCCTGGATCAATGGCCAATACAGTTCCTGTTAAGAATAAATAATTTCAATTATACTTCTTTGTTTTATTTAGCATGAGCAAGTCATTTACTGTTGCAAATATGGATAACCAATACTTAAATTATTTGACAAAACGGTATACAAGAAATGATCGAGAAATTGCAACATAAAAATATTTACTGAATATAATATAACTCACCTGGATATATATCCTCTCCAGCAATAAAGTATCTACCCCTCTTAACTCTTGCAGCAAACTCAACCTTATTGCTGAGACCAGGTATTTGGGGATGTTCTCCATCCAGAACAGGTTTAGGAACCTCAATGTATTTGGGAATTCCACTCTTGTTGATAGCAGCTTTCTTCACATCAAATTTATGCTCAGTAATCTTTTTTCTTTGCTCATCGTCCAATCTACAATTCAGATCAGCTTCAGACTTCTCAAAAACGGCATCAAACACAGAGCTGGTGATTGGTGACTGAGGATTTTTCTTCAAATGGATGTAAATCAATGATTTGCAATAGCGGACAGAAAGTTTTTGTTTTGATAGAGTATAGCCAAGATTCACAGCTCTCCTGATGTCAGTGCAGGCCTCATCGTATAGCCCCATTTCTAAGAGTACGGCAGCTCTATTGGCATATGCAAAAGGAAGATCTTGGTAAGAGAAATTTTGTATCTTGTCAGAAACATCTTCCATTGGAGGATGAGGAGAAAATTTAATGGATTCATTGTACTTCATCAAAGCCATTTTCAGATCCGATTTCGAGTAATAACTATTTCCCTCCTTTCGTAATGTTTCAGCAAAATCATTATCTTTGCATTTAACTCTCATTTCAATCAATTTCACAAATTGATCTAACTTTGACCATTTTTGGAATCTTGAAACAGCAGAGCTAATTAAATCTTCAAATGATAAATCTCCTCTGAAATCTCTTTGTAGTGAACCAAGGGGATATTTACTTTCATCTTCCATTAGCCTTGAGATTAGCTTTTCAAATGACAGCTGATATCCTGAGTCACTCATTTTGATTTTGAAATCTTCGAAAGTATTTCTTATGTATTGTGATGTAAGTTAAATAATGAAAAATATTTAAATATTGGAAAAATATTATTATGAATATCTGAAAAATTACATTATTATTAAAATTCCAGAAATAAATTAGTTGTTATTATTTTAAATACCAAGCCAACTAAAATGGAATTTGAATTAATTTCACAACTTTCTCTGATTGTTTTCCCTCTGTGAAGAAATGTCTTCGTATAGCGATGAGAGTAAGTAGAAGTGTATGAAAAGAAGTTAGATTTTCTAAACCCCAAAGGAACTATTAGAAAATATGTAGATTTGGACAATGTATATCTCTCCATAGTTATTTAGAGAGCACTGACAGTTGGGACAAAGGCAATTGTGCCCCAAGACAATTTAGCCATATAAAAATTTGAACAGCAGACACAGTAAACAATTGTTACTTTCTTATTAAAATATAGCAAAGGTCTCAATTGATAAACTGATAAGAAACGGACTCTGATTCATCCATGAGTATTGAAATTTTCCTTTTCTATTTAAAAACAATGCATACATAAGCAATTTTCAACTTTTATAAAGATTTATTAAAGTTTGACGAATTGTTCAAATGAACTGGTCGAATCTGCACCCACATACTTCACTTTTGAGTGCAATCTTGATTTTCAGAATTTATATGTCTAAATTTATTTTCAGAGTGATCTTACTCCATCTTTCTTTTTTGTACAAATTTGAAATTGTAGGGTGGCAATATTGAGTAGAGCTGTACATAACTTCCGTCACCCTTCCGTTGAATTAGTGGTACGAGGCAGATTTCCCATGACACGGTTGTAGACACTTCTGACACTTAGTTTCAAAAGAGGATATCGTCTAATTTTCTCTGAATGGCCCTTCTAACTCCCGAAATAAAACTTAATAAAGTATTAAGTAAAGTTTATATACTATGCATGATTGGTTATTTTTTTATAGAAAAAAAATTAATTTACCGGATTATAGCAGAGTCCGTTTTTCTCAGAGACTATGGTATTGATTTAATTGAAGACCATTGCTACTGTAATAACAAAGTAACACTTCTTTATTGCATCTGTGGTCAAAATTTTCTATGGGCCCCATAGACCTGCTTGCGCTCTATTGTCTTAGGGCCCAATTGTCGGTGCTTAATTGTCTGAGGGCCTAATTGTCGGTGCTTAATTGTCTTAGGGCCCAATTGACGGTGCTTAATTGTCTTAGGGCCCAATTGACGGTGCTTAATTGTCTTAGGGCCCAATTGTCGGCACTTAATTGTCTTAGGGCCCAATTATCGGCACTTCATTGTCTTAGGGCCCAATTGACGGTGCTTAATTGTCTTAGGGCCCAATTGTCGGCACTTAATTGTCTTAGGGCCCAATTGACGGTGCTTAATTATCTTAGGGCCCAATTGTCGGTGCTTAATTGTCTTAGGGCCCAATTGACGGTGCTTAATTGTCTTAGGGCCCAATTGACGGTGCTTAATTGTCTCTTGGACTTAACTGTCGGTACATGGTTATTTAGGGAAATGAGCCAGTTACTGGAATGTTATTTTTCTTTACAAATTACCCGATCAATCTTTTAGAGGCTGGCAATCTGTCGTGGAATATAATGTCGGATTCTTTATCCAAATATAATTTATTACGTGCCTGCATGAGAGACACGGATAGATAAAAAACAAGGTAAATGATTAGATTCCGAAGGATCTGTTTAAGATTGATAGCATACTAGACACAAGCATTCGCGTTGCTAATAAATAATTAAACATGAAAATGAAATTAACTAATATTGCATAACCAAAAATAGATATTAATAAAGAAGTTAAGGAATAGTAATTATTGTTGTAGGTAAATTCCTCCGCGGAAAATTCCACCAGGGAAAGTTCCACCACGGAAGTTCCTCTGCAATCAAAATAAATTCAATTTATAATGAAGTTTAAATATAGTTTAAATAAATTTTAAATAAATAGTTTTAAAATAAATATAGTTCGCTGCAACAGTAGTCCATAATTTGGGCCCTGGCTGATTATCATTTAAATAAACGACATGATATGTTAAAACTAAAATTAAAGAAATTATTATATGGGATAAATTGAAATTATCTATTGCCCAAGTTTCGAAATGTACCCATAGTACTCTTAATTTAAAATGCCATAGTACAAGCTGAAACTAAACATAAAATTTAACAAGTACTGAAATAAAATATTTAATTACAGTAAAAACACCTGAGTTATGAATTATGAAGCACTTGAGTAATGAAGAATTTTCTAAGTTTAAATTATAGAAAATGACATTCGTCAAGAATTTTGTCCCAATTATTACTCAAAGATCATAGTTTTCTATCATATTGATCATAGAAAACTATCTAGTGCACTAAAATATGAAGTGGCTTCGAGTTACCAATACTTCATAACTCAGGTGTTTCAATGTGTCACACATATTTATAAATTTACAATAAGAAAATTATTAGGCTGAAACTTACAGAAACTCATGTTTAATGAATGAAGCTATTAAAATTGTAAAACTTGAATTTAATGTGTTTCAATTAAATTTTAAACACAAGTTAAAGCAGGTAAATTATGGCACACTAACTAACATCGTCCTCATATCACGAAACACAAATAGAAATCGAATGCCTATAGTGAGGATTGATTAATCAATTTTTATTTCAAAGAAATATTTGCTCATTTATTATAGTACATCACTTTCAGTATACATTTTATGAAATCATTCAACTGAATCTCAAGATAAAATATTTGAGTAACTTCATTTATACATATATTCCGTTTATATTTTTACATTGATGGAATCTTCCATGGTAGAGTTTTCCACTGCTTCATTAGTTGAGTTTAACGCTGGTGGAATCTTCCAAGGTGGAATTTTCATGATGGAACTTTCCGTGGGGGAACTCTCCATAGGGCAATTTGCGGTGATTATTGTTGAAAGATAAGGAAAAACAATTTACTATGTTCTGTGTAGATAGTACAGGTCAACATATATGTTAGGAACTAGATTCTAAATTAAAGTGTATACAAACTAACAGTGCATTTCGAATGCTTCTTAAATATAGCACTGACAGAAATTATAGCATAAACCTGGTTAGGTAAGGTAGCTTCAAGTAACTGCACATACATTATAGCTCTACAGAAATTACTGAATCCTACAATTTAATTATTCAAGTCAGCCATTCACTAGAATCAATTCTCTTTTTAATAAGTTAGCAAATACTAACTAACTAAATTACCTATAAATAATAAATATAAACTTATATGTGATAATTGTTTCCAGGGATTCGAGGTCCAGACACAAAGATCAGCGATGTAATGCCAACAAAACGCGTATGCAGAAAATGTTGCCCAATACTGGTCAAAGGTTCTGTTAGGAAATGTTGAACGTTCTCTGAATAGATATATCAATTCTTCTTTCTTTAGATAAAATTAAATTAAATTAAATAATGGCATATAAGGCCAGCGCACCTTTTTTAGCTCATTTTTGAAGATTTAAATTTAAATGGGAACATAGGAATTAATTCAAAGTTTTAAACCGATTTGACTTTCTTGAAATGCGAGTCAAATAATTGGCTTTCGCTGACATGCTATGGAACATGGTTTACAATGAAAATTATTATAAACTGATGGTTTATGGATATCAAAATGAATTAGTACTACACTGCACCATCGGCACCCCTAGAACGCACTTCTGATGTCGTACATTGACTAATGATTTACTGTCGTTAGGCTGCACTATTGAATTGTATACTTGTAACCAAGACAGCAATGTAGAAAATGGTGCCTAATACCTAATACAATCGTAGAGGTATGGGTAGATGTAAACTTTATGAATTATACACTAAAAATGACTTTAAATACCTTCCATAAATATTTATTATTAAAAATTCAATAATTAATCAATGAATTACTAAGCGTTTTTTAGCAGTTACTGTAAAAATTAAAAGAAAATATCAAAGAGCAGTAGTTATAGAAAACGAATATTTTAACAGACAATTCGATATAAAGATAAATATTATATTGTAAAATTATAAAAAGTCCTCTACAGGCTCTGGAATTTATTTTAGGATTATTATTTAATAAGTGTTATGAGTGGTAGAGTCGAAGCCTGTAAAAATATTTACAAATTGAATATGAAGTTTACAGTATCAGTACCTAGGTATCATAAATTAAAAAAAAATCGTTTTCATATTAAGATTAATACTAGATTTGGTGAACTCGGTAGAACGCATACCTTCGCCGCCGCTCTGACCAGTTCTCTCCTAAAATCCAATAAACTACTAACTTGATAATGATCAGTCGTCCCACCAAGTTTCATGCAATATGGTTCCATGCTTTTTGAGTTATTGATTTACAAATGATCTTGACCTTGACCTTTGACCAGATCGCTCCCAAACATTAACCAATCGTCCAATCAAATTTCAGAAAATTTGGTTTAATACTTTTTGAGTTATAAATGGCCTTGTCCTTGATCTTTGACCCGATCGCTCCAAAAATCTAACAAAATGGTTCCTGTATTTGACCAATCATCCCATCAAGTTTCGTGCAATATGGTTCAATACTTTTTGAGCTAATAATGACCATGACCCTGACCTTTCACTACCAAAATTCTACCATCAGGTCACTGGACATGGATCAGTCATTTCACCAAATTTCAGGCAATTTGGATGAATCCTTTTTCAGTTAAGCGAATAACAAGATGATAAATAAATAAATGACGGCTAAAATATGACCTTCCCGCATTCTGCGAAGGTAATAAGCAAAAATAAAAAAGTACAAAAACTGTCAACTTTTTATCTGACATCTATAATAGCAACTACTTGAACACAATAACATATATTTTAACAGATTGATTAAGACCCTACTGCGCGAAAAAAAAACAGAGCCATCCGGTGACAGAGGCTGAAAATAGCGCAATAATTTTACAGATTGAAAATAAGAAAACGCTTTTGTTGTTTTTCTAAATATCGGAAGGGGTATGTATTTTCAGGCTATGAGAAATAATAATTGAGCTATTTAATTGTTGTTGTTATTATTTTATGTGTTTAAAAGTTGTCCCTATCCACTACGAGATGATCCAAAGAGACATAAAGAGAAGAAAAGAGAAGAAAGCTGCGTAAAAGAGGGGACTGTGAAAGTACGCTCCATGTACTAGGTCGACTAATCGGCTACCACAGGTAACCGTGTCGACCCAGCGCGTGGATGGCAAGATATAGACACTCATGGATAAGAGACCTACACAGTCAGTCTGCTTACCCATGGATATAGTATAAGAATTTATATTGTATATATTATATAGGTGTTTGTTTCTCTAAAATTTAAATAAAACATAAAAAAAACTAATATAACTAAAAAATGAATAAAAAATGTATTCAAATAGTTCTCATATATATATTCTATAATATGTATAATAACTCTGTTAAGAGAGGTCGCTGCATGAATCTTGGGGTTTTGATTGGTAAACTGAAATTGTCGAAACCTACTTAATTGTTAAAAAATAATTCAGTTAGAAGATACTACTCGTCAGTGATAGTCATACATAATTTGCTATGTGACTTATCCTATAGGTTCACATCACTAGTCTAATGGTGTTTGTGTTCCTGGTGCATTTTCCTTGTAAAACTTACGGTCGAGAGTTATATTGTTTATAATCCTATTTGGTGTTGATATGATCCACCCTTATTGAACTTTTCTAATCGGAATTGCCAGTATATGGTACTTACCTCTTGAAATACTGAACTTCTGTGCATGGCACAATTATTTCAAGGTAGTAAACATTTTGTTGCCATATTTGAAATTTCTCATTGTTTGTATGTATGCGACCCCTCTGACTCTATTCTATTTATTCATTTTCAGAATCCCTAAATAGATGCTACTCTGCCGTAATTTGAGAAATTGCTCTAACTGTAGCTGTTCCATTTCTACTGATTGTTGAGCTCTTTTGTATGATATTATTTATGTAAGTTCTCCTTGAGTGGGGCGCGGGGCGCAAGTTTGGAAGCAAATGAAAATGCATATTATAATCCAACGAAAAATATATTTAATAATTTACAGTTATGTATTATTACATAAGGGTTTTAAGAATTCAAAAATCATAAATTTATTCAAAATGTCCCCCCTTGTTTTTAATAACAGCCTCAAATCTCCTCCGAACTCCTCCTACTGCGGCACGCAACTGTTCTTGTGAAATTTCCTTCCAAGATCTCTGGAGCGAACGCTTTAAATCATCCACACTGCGATGGAATTTACCACAGGCCTTCGATTCAAGAATGAACCATACCAAAAAGTCCATAGGATTAACATCGGGGGAGCAGGGAGGCCACATTTCTTTGGACCAAAACCGTGGAAGATCGTCATGGCACCAGTTTTGAGTGACATTTGCAGTATGTAAAGTCGCGCCGTCTTGCTGAAATGTCCATAGAGTGTCATTACCGAAGTGATCCTTAGCTGACTCCAACATTGGCGTCAAAATATTCTCAATATAACATTTAGCATTGATTTTGGCGCCTTGTTCCACAAAAATTAAAGGAGATCTCCAAGTTTCTGAAACGGCGGCCCAGACCATTACTGAAGCAGGTTTCATGGTTCTGTAGACAGTTTTTTGGTTGTATGGGATGTCTTTTACACTTTTACCAATTATTCTGTCATTCCTCCGGTTGTGAGCCATTTCCACTGTGAAATTTTTTTCGTCAGACCAAACAATTTCACCAGCCGTGCCAGACTTCAATTCTCTCAGAAGTGCTTTGCTTCTCTCCAATCTCTTTTTCTTTACAGCTTCTGACAGAGTCTGTCTCTTTTGGAGGGTGAAAGAGGACATCGTTAGGTCTTCTTTGACAACTCTTCTCATTGTTCTGGGACTCACATTAGCTGTTTTGGCTAACAATCGTATTGACATTTTCGGGTTCCTCCTGATATTCTCTCAGGCACATTTTATCAGTTGTTTGGTGCGTTGTGAGCGTGGTCTACCACTTTTTGGACGATCAGTCAAGTCTCCTCTCTCATTAAAACGCTTCACACACTTCCAAACAGTCGATCTCGCTATTGAGAGAGTCTTTGAAATGACGGAATCTGACTTCCCGGCACGGTGTAGAGCAATAATGGCTTCTCTTTTGTCTGACATTTTTGAATTGACTAAATTTTTGTAAAAAATAACACTGACACGTCATAATGTAGTGTCTCTACTATAGTTCAAACCCTATCACCTACTTAGGAACTTATTTTTAAGAATTATATTAATGTTTGAAAAATTGCTTCCAAACTTATACCCCACCCTGTAGTTGAGATACCAGAGCCCTTTGCCATTTAACTAATTTACACATTTTTCTATTCTAGATCTGCAATAAAGAGCTGCCTTCTTTATTTATTTCATTTCCTATTCATTTAAAATTCCTTTATTAAAAACTAGTTCTTTTTTCATAAATCTGAGATAGAAATTAAACCTATGTAGGTATTAAAACTTACAATAGCGAAGGAAGAGGAAAGAAGAAGAAGATTGAGGAAAGATACAAATGGAAGCTGAAGAAATAGGGAACCAAACTAAACAAAACCTAAAATCTACAATATAACAAAAAGAAGGCCTACCTAGATGTAGTCTCGGGATCGGCAATAATGTGTCAAACCCCTAGTCTGCTGATCAGACCCCATTTAATTGGGGTCTGTTTACATATATCTATTTTTGTTTATATATATCTATTTTTGGGTCGGCTTTTCGAATGGGGGGGGGGGGGGGTCTTAAAATGATAGTCAATCATACTCACCAATCAAATATGGCTGTTGATCGTTAGAGACAAGATTTAAACCCATGGCATGGTCTCTTGTACAGGGTGGCGAAAGAAAAGGAAACCCATATTCAAGCTAGTTTATTTTACAAACTATCAAAGCTAGAAAATTTCTAAAAACAGAGTTTTATTCGTTTACTTTTTATGCATCTATCGTGATAATTTGTGAAGAGTTTTGATGAAAATTGAACATCCTGCAGCAAAATAAAAAAAGGTATCTAAAAATGGCTTGCGCGAGTACGAAATACGCAAAATAGTTCATAATTTTAATAATTTATTTACATATGGTAGTAGTCAAAATTTAATCCTAGAATTTTTCATTCAATAAACGTTTTGGTTATTGACTCTTTCAATCATAGAAATACATCTTCATCACTAATCACGATATCTTCTACAAAATGTGCATTTTTTTGCCGAAACCATTTTGCAAAATTTAGACGGTGCGGTAATCAGTTCTAAGAGTTCGAGCCTTACATGCATCTTAAAAGGATAATATCTCAAATCGTGTTTAATAATTTAGTGAAATGTGTCTTAAATGATATCTAATTCTTACCATCTGATTTATATTTTTGTATTATCAATATGCTGTTCATGAAAAAGATTAATGTTTTCATGTGTTCATTCTTTACTCCTGCGACATGATCAATTTTTATTCAAATTTAAAGTGGATTCTTCAGTTTTGAAGTTACTAACATTTGTCAATGTGGTTTTACAGTTGATGGAAATCTTTCCGGAAAGCAATGTTCAAAATGGGTTGAATCTGCGTAAAACTTACAGTGTTTAAAAAAATCACAATTAAAACTCTGTTCTTTTGAAAGCTGCATTTTGAGGGTATCGAATAGGATGTATGATTTTATAAAGATATCAATTTTACCTTAAAAAAAAACTTTCAAATGGTAATTAATTGTTTTATTTTCTCTTATTTGTTACAAAAATAGTAGAATTTAATGTTTTTACATCCATGTAAAATGAAGTATACTTCTTATGATTTTTTTCATATATTTCGTGCTCGCGCAAGCCATTTTTAGGTACCTTTTTTCAATTCCCTGCAGAATGTTTTTTTTTTTTTGTCGTAACTCTTAACAGATTAGCAAGCTAGATGCAAAAAAAGTAAAGGAATAAAACTGTGATTTTTGAAAATTTCTAGCTTTGATGGTTTGTAAAATAAACTAGTTTGAAAATGGGTTTCTTTTTTTTGCGCCACCCTGTATAGTGACCAAACTATGACTCACGCGACCAATATGGAAACATTACCAGACGAACTGTTATTGAGAATTTAATGAATAGTGTTAAGATTAATTTTCAGATGATAAGCCTATATAGCTTCTCACATATTACTGATGTTTGTAAAAGAAAAGAAAAATTGCAAACATAATTTCTTGGCCATTATATTTTATCGATTTGGATAACATATTAACAAGCAATCAACTTCAGACAATCATGAAGAGTGCACTGCAAAAAACTAGCGAAAATAACAAACTACATTACATTCATTTATGTTGAGAGTTCCAAGTTGTTATTATTTGAAATCTAATTCAATTCAACACACAACTGTATGCAAGGAAGAGCCAAAAGGGGGTTAACGGTTTAGTTCTCCACCTCTATGTTGGCTCCTCCTCCTAGCCGACGAATCAAAGAAGAGTTGTCGTTAAAAACTTCATCTGTAAGAACATTATTCTTGCAACACTGTATCGATAGAAATTTATGCGGTAGAGACAGTATCTCAAAAACCTTATCCGCTGTTTACTATGTTTTTAAAATTTTAGACGGAAGAAATATAACCGTTTGGGCACACTACATATTCCTACGGGGAACCTGTTACTCATATGGGAAGAAATTGAAAGTTTCCATCACTCCTGAAAATAGCTTCATTTTGCGTTTTCTATACATGGCTGACTTCTGTGCTTAGAATTAGAAAACACGCTGTAGCTATATCAAAAAATATAAAATTATACAATCATTTCAACATTGAAGAACTTGCAGAAAAAGAAACTGGTCAGTTACAACTTCTAGAGCATATTGGAGTTAGCTATGAATGTATTATTTTTTTCACTGGTTGCTGATTTAGCAACTTTAGGCATCATAGATGGTAGCTCTTACAAGCTATCAACTTGTTTTTTAATTGTTAGGGGAGGATGGTCATCAATGGGACAAAAAAAGAACAAAAAGATTAATATTTCATTTACTATGGGCAAACTATTCCTTTATAAAATGAAACTAACTCGAATGCTATCACATATTCTGTTGACTAGAAAAAAATTAGATAAAAAAACAAAAAAATTATCCCATTGTATAACAGCACTGGAGAACAATGGGACATACCCTGGTGAACGATGGGACAGTTCATCAAACTTGTATATTGTTGAGGTTATGGTCAAATTTCAAGTTCAAATTATCTCTTCTTGTTGTCCCACTCTCAGTTGGTTCATAAAATATCGGTTTGATGTCCTCTAGCCTCATCGATGCCATGTCAGGAACATTTGTAAAATTAAGCTCATTGGACTCGAATCTTCACCTAACATCAATATTTCGTATTTATCTTTTTCATGTTTTTGGCCAACAGAATACGTTTTAGAAATCGAATCAAATTCTACAAGTTCATAAACCTTCATTTCCAACGTTTTCGGTAGAGATTTAAGTTCTTCAGACGAATGGATCAGTTAAATTAAGAGTTCTATACCAGACCAAGAACAATAGTTCACAGGCCATCTACGGCGGATACTTTATGAAGTGATTTCGAATACCTTATCCTTAGTGGCACAAGCAAAAAGCTCTTCTTTCTCTGGTGTATCCGTTGCAATCATGATGCGTCTTTTTCTTTTATTAGTGAAATTTGTTTTCTATGCAGTGCTTTGTGATGACCTCAGATTGCTAAAGCCCTTGAACATGGTCGAAAGTCTCGCTTCAGCTGGAAGTTCTATTCCTACGAGAAGCCCTGAAGCTACAGTTCACGTTATTGTATCAAGAATAGATATTTATTGATTTATATGGAGTAACTAGACAGTTTGGTTGACAATAGGTCACTGTCCCATTGTTACCCAAATTTTCTGTCCCAATGATCACCATGACGCCATTTTGAAAACATATGGGTATAGCAGCTCAACTACAAAAGTATAAAGGCAATCCTTTCATATGATCATATTTTACATATTACTTAGTATCATGTAAAAATGCCGTAAGCATTATATGTTAAATTAACAGATTTATAACAATTGAAACAAAGTAAGAAAAATTTAGTTTTCCCACCTCTAAAACACGTTTTCGCTTTTACACAGGGCTGACTGCACCCCAACTGCTGAATGCAATGCGAGTGATTGCACTGAAGTATGCCTAATTTACCACTAAGATTTTGTTACAAATTGCCCTCAAATAAAAAGTTATTCAGCATGTCCCGTTGTTCCCAGTGTCCCATTGATGACCATCCTCCCCTACGCTACGTCAAAGTTTGAAACTTTTGACTGTAAATACGAATCTGAAAATGAGATTTGCAGAAAAATATAAGTTGCTTGCTCATGTTTGACATAAAGTGTATTTGTTAGTTAGATGGCCATTGATGACCATCCTCCCCTAAGTGTATAAGCTCATAGGCCATATCAGTACTATCAGTACAAGGCATCGGCCACATGAGGGCTAACACGTCATCCCTAACTAAATGTTAGTGGAGTAAGTGTAGGAAGCTCATTGTAATCATGGCCTAGCACGTCATCCCTAAATATAGTGGAGCAAGTGCAAGGGCAAGTTTTTTAGTCTTATAATTAAATAACTTTCTATCAATTTTGGCTTAGCACGTTGTCTTGGATATATTTTAATTAGTGGATTAGCATGAGCAAAATTTTTGCTTTTAAGCATATTAATTTTAATTAATTTTATTTTATTTTATGGTCTTCAGAATCTATCATTAATGAAGGAGCCTCTACTTCTGGTGAATTGAACCCTAGGCCTTCAGCATTTCTTATCATTGGGAGGAATATTGCTCATAATGATGATGATCCTTTTTCGAATTTTGTGTGTGAGGATACGGTACAAGAATCTTCTATAGGTGGATCTGATACTGACTATTTCCTTACTATCATTTTATCTGCTACCAAGTCTAATTGGTCACCATGTGATGATGTTTTGAAATGGTATGGTAAGGTTGCAGATATAGATTTGTCAGATGAGCAAGCAAAGGAAATATCTTATCAATACATATCTTCTTCCGTCATTGCTACTCATTTTGATCCACCTCATCTCCCTCCTGCCTTGTGGCAGAAGACTAAGAGTTCTCCTCAGAACACGTAGGAAGAGTGTTCTATTTTTAAAATCAAAGCCTAACCAACTCTGATATTAAACCTTTGTTGGATGTGTTCGATTCTTTGGATTCCCAAGATCCCAATAGGGAAAAAATTGCTTCATCCATACAACTACTTTGCTCTGCTGACTTTCGCACTGGTAGAATGAGAAGAGCCCTTACTTCAAAGTTCATTAAACCAGAATTGAGGCAAAATCTCTTCTCACAACCGATAAAACATTTAGCACTTTTTGGTACTGAGTTTGCAACTAAATACAGCTGAAAATGCCAACAAGATCCAAGCCACTATTCAGAAAGTAGTTTCCAGCAATAGAACTTTCCACAATAACTTCAAACCTTCATCTTCCCAAGTCCCTTGCACCAACTACAAGAAATCTGATTACAATTATAATGCTAATCAAGCCAGCACTAGCTCTGGTCCAGGGAAAAGGCAGCCCTTTCCGTCCAACCCTTGCGGTAGCCCCTACAAAGTTAGATCCTCATTCCGCAGAAGGGGAAAGTTTAACCGAAACTAATCCCACAGGAAATATATCCAGGTACCTTTCAAATTGGCAAAATATAACTTCAAATAACTTTATTCTTCGAATTATTGAATGTGGCTACAAAATTCAATTCGATGAAAATCCTCAGTTTCCGAATTCTGTCGTTTCAAACCCTGTTTCAAAAATTAAAAAATTTGGCCCGGGAAGGAGAAATTGCTCGACATTTAAAATCAGGTGCCATTTCAAAAGTTAAATCAATAGATTGATCAATTATTATCCAGAGTCTTCACAGTTCCTAAACCTAATGGAAAAGTTAGAATGATTATAGATTTATCTTTGTTAAATACTCAAATAAACCATGTGCATTTTAAGATGGAAGGACCAGATAGTGTCAAAAGTATAGTTTGTCCTTCAGATTTCATGGCCTCAATTGATTTATCAGATGCTTTCTTCTCAATACCTATTCATCAGGATAGCTGCAAAAAGTTATGTTTTGAATTTAATGACCAAAAATATCAATTTAATGCTTTGCCTTTTGGCATGACAAGTTCTCCAAGAATCTTTACCAAAATTTTGAAACCTGCTATTATTTTCTTGAGAAATTTAGGTAATAGAATAGTTTCTTATTTAGATGATATTTTTGTGTGTGCTTCTTCAGCTTCAAATTGAAATCTGACTTAAAAAATGTCCTTAAATTACTCATTAACTTATGTTTTCATCCAAATTATAAGAAATCAAATCTCATTCCATCTCAATACTTACATCATTTAGGATTTAACTGGAATTCTGTTGATATGTCCTTGTCTATTCCTAAAGAGAAAGTTAAAACAGCAAATGAATCTGCTTTAGCTCTTTTGAATAATCAACCTACCTTAAGGTCAATTTCTTCCTTCATTGGATTATTGAATATCTTCTGAACAGTCTTTCCTTATGCTCCTTTATATTTTCGCAATCTACAATTCCTACAAATAGGAAATATTCAGTCAGGTCTCCAATGGGACTCTAAAATATAATTAGAACCTCCTTCCATCTCTAATTCAGATTGGTGGAAGGATTGCAAATTTCCTTTAACTGCTTCACCTTTACATGAAATCCCTTCTCAAGTCACTTTGTACACAGATGCTTCCTTGTCTGGCTGGGCAGGAGTACTCTCTACGGATCTACTGTATCTGGTCAATGGTCCTCTGAAGAGTTTCATTTGCGTATAAACTTTTTAGAGCTTAAATCCATATTCATTTGCTGTAAATTACTAAATCATCAATTAAAAAATAACCACATACAAATTTGTTGTGAAAACTTTTCTGCTGTATCTTTCATAAATAAAAAAGGCGAAACTCATTCAAAGGCCTTATATCAGTTAACTTTAGAATTTTGGTCCTTCCTTAGAAAAAACAATATAGGTTGCTCTGCAACTCATATCCCAGGTTCAGAAAATAATATTGCTGATCATTTCTCTAGATTCTCATTCTGTTCTCATAAATATAGTCTTAATGAAGCTTCATTCAATTCAATAATTCATTCCTTAAATTTTTCCCCTTCCAAAGATTTGTTTGCCTCTAGACACAACTTTAAAGTTAAATAATTCGCTTCATTCATCTTGCTTTTAAAACTAATGCTTTCTCCTTCCAATGGCTTAACAATAGCTATCTATTTCCTCCGATCAACCTTATATCCAAATGCGTACAGAAACTTACCAATGACAATGTTGAAAATGCACTGCTCATAACCCCAGCCTGGCTTGGAATCATCTCCTTACCAATCATTACCTCCATGTTAATTTATCCTAACATCTTCATATCACAGGATCATCTAGAAGGCCACCTACCAACCAAACAATACTTCAACCTGATGGCCTGGAATATTTCAAACAATCCTGCACTAATAGAAACATTTCAGTCTAGACCTCCAACTACCTCATCAATAGCCTCTCTCGATCTACTGTCAAATGTTATGGGAGTATCTGGAAGAAGTTTTATTCGTTTGTTAAAGAGAAAGAAAATAACAGTAGAATTACTGTGAACCTTATTTGCGAGTTTTTGTGGTTTTTGTTCAATAATGGAGCTAGTTCTAGCTCAGTGAATAGTGCGAGAAGCGCTCTGAGTTCATTTTTCTCTTGTGATTTAAATGTTAGTGGTTATATTATAACCATTTCTAGACTATTTAAGTACTTTTACAAAGAGAAACCTTTGAGACCGAAATACTTTACTTTCTGGCATGTTTAAGATCTATTGAATTACTTGTCTGATCTCCATCCGCCATCTCAATTGTCTCCACAAATCATGTCAGCGTGACACATCCCTGGATTGGAAGTGAATAGCAGCAACCTTCAAGCAAACCAGCTGCCAACTAGTCACATCCAATGCTGAAAAAGAAGTAATTTTTATGCTAAATTATTGTTAAATTTGTTAAGTCTCTTAGCTGGAAGCCAAAACACCAGATCTTAGGTAGTGTGACAACTCCGTATTGCCGATAGACAATGTCACACCACCGATCACAGTATTTCAAACTTGATCAGCTAGAAAAAAGTTAATAGAATAGAAAAAAGTAAATGGTATAGAAAAAAGTAAATGGTATAGAAAAAAGTAAATGGTATAGAAAAAAGTAAATGGTATAGAAAAAAGTAAATGGTATAGAAAAAAGTAAATGGTATAGAAAAAAGTAAATGGTATAGAAAAAAGTAAATGGTATAGAAAAAAGTAAATGGTATAGAAAAAAGTAAATGGTATAGAAAAAAGTAAATGGTATAGAAAAAAGTAAATGGTATAGAAAAAAGTAAATGGTATAGAAAAAAGTAAATGGTATAGAAAAAAGTTAATAGTATAGAAAAAAGTTAATAGTATAGAAAAAAGTTAATAGTATAGAAAAAAGTTAATAGTATAGAAAAAAGTTAATAGTATAGAAAAAAGTTAATAGTATAGAAAAAAGTTAATAGTATAGAAAAAAGTTAATAGTATAGAAAAAAGTTAATAGTATAGAAAAAAGTTAATAGTATAGAAAAAAGTTAATAGTATAGAAAAAAGTTAATAGTATAGAAAAAAGTTAATAGTATAGAAAAAATATATCAAATTAGTTTTTATCAAATCAATATTTTAAAGTAGAGACCTTAAGCTGGATTTTAAATTAACCCTACGAGAAATAAACGTCCACAATTACCCTAGGTTTGAAAAGATAGTGGACTTACGTTTGTAGAATCAATCTATCCCTCCGAACCATCAGCCCTGGAAATGCCTCATCAGAACTAACTGAGTGTCATGTCCAGCTATACGTGCTACCCCTCCTCAGACTCTCCAATTTAGCTTCTCATGTTTACGGTTCTCTTCATTTGGAATTTGTACCACTCAAACATCTCAGTGAGTAGGCCAATATACTCAAATCAGCGTTATATATCAGTGAAGTATTTATATAGTGTAGCTGGAGCATATGAACGAATTTAGTTGCATAACTGCTGGTATGAATTGTGCTGAACGACCGTGAACGACTGTCTTTTCTACTGATGGCAATCCGTGAAGTAAGGAGGCTGCCAGAGCCTCGGCAGATTTTTCTTGCTCTGCGGGAAAAACACAGAAGAGCAGAAAAACGTGTCCACAATAATCATAAACCCATGAGTAGAGTGGACGCATCTTTCCCGTTTTACGTGATTAAATTAATTTCATGCGTAATAATTTATACATGACCTCTCAAGACTCTTGCCTTAATCACTCTTACCTCTTCTGATAGAGGTCAGACTATTCATTTAATGGACATTGGAAAACTACCCTATCAGAAGATGGCATTCAGTTTGTGATTTTTGATTGTCTAAAGCATACTAGAAGGGTATTGAAACCTAAAGTGATAAATTGCATCATGAGTGAGATAAATGTTTGTAGTTACGTCACTGCATATATGAATCGCACTTTAAGCATAAGAGCTAAAGCTATCAAAGAGGGTAAAGAAAAACCTACCAAGCTCTTCATCTCCTGGGCAACAAAGAGACCAGTCACTAAGCAAACCTTGGCTAGAGGGCTGAAATATACTCTAAAACTAGCAGGCATAGATGAATCTTAATTTTCGTCCCACTCATACAGAGGTGCTGGGCTATCGATTGCATTCAGTCAAAGTGCAAATATCTTGCAAATCGTTAAAGCCCAGCAAACATGAATGTATCTATTCGATCTCTAAACGACTCTGTATAACCTCTCTTCCGACATCGAATACCAGTAACAAATTAGACATGGTGACATCAAGTAGACATCAATCCGATATCCGTTTGCACCGCTAAACCGCATCATATCAAGTATATTTGGCATCGAAGCGATACCGTTAAAACAGCGTTGAATAGAAAGATAAATTACGACATCCAACATACATAGGGATTCTGCATCGACCAGACGCCTAATTATATATCTAATATGCTTCGAATATATCCACTTGTATCCAATAAATAAATAAATTAAAATTGAAAACTCTTACTTCAATGATTTAACGTACTGTACGTTTAGATGCATATCAATTTGATTAATGTTACATAATGTTATATATAAATTAAATAGGAAGAAATGAAGTGATGTTTCCAGGTTTCGATCGTGGGTCCACCCGTCCTCGTGTCAGTACCCTCTGTCACGTTGCCACCGTGGATGCATTTCACTAAAAGTAAAATTTTGATATTAAACGACCCAGAGATACTTAAAGATATTAGAATAATAGAACAAGAACAATATAGGCAAGCACCGCTTTTATAACCAAAATCACAACTTATTCTTATTACAAATAGTAATGAGTTGGTCAAATTTTTATTCAATTGTAACGCCTTAAAAATTTCGTTCTCTATGAGTTCAAATTAAAGAAAATGTTTTGAGGCCACGACTTAGAATACAGATGAAAGCTCTGTGATGAAAGTTCAAATTAATGAATGCATTAATTAAAATTTGACCATAGATTAACTCTCACTCAGTAAATATTGAAACATTGAAACATCTTTATTGAACTAAAAAAAAATACAAATATACAATTAAAACATGGTTTAAAATTAGTTTCAAGCCCTTATATAAGTTTTAGAACATACTTTTCGGGCAAACATACTTTTCTGTCATAATAGTTGAGTAATTAGTTTGATATTTTGACTTATATAATTGTGTTACATTGAACAAACAGGAAATTTGTGCTCTGTGAAATATTTTTAGCAGTAGGGTATATGTTCCAAGTTATTATTAGGGTCTATATTTTTGAACACGTGATAAAGGAAAATATAATAATTATTATTTAACTTCTATTTAATTCGTAACATAATAACTGAAGGTATGATACCAATTGAAATAAAAGTTAAATAATGATTATTATATAAAGATTTATGGAGTCCGATTACCACTTTGAGTTTAATTATCTATGATGTGAATCATTGAATTTTAATCGTCTCATTTGCAGCTTTTGGCACTAGGTGAAAGCTCAAGTTATCGGATATGGGGTTCTGCAATTTACGTAGAAAAATTATTCAGGTATTGATATTTATTTCTAAACTTGTATTTTACGTACTGGTATTATGGATACCAATTTAAGTAAGAATTAAATGATGATAATTATTATATTTATTTCTTATATATCCGAAAATGTGAAAACGTCCTATAACACTGAATCTACTCTAAAATGGAATATCTTAAATAGCCCATCAACTTTTAATTATTTACGTTAAGTAGAGGTTTAACGTCTGTTTCGGAACCAAAGTCCATGTCGCTGACGTCAAAAGGAAATGAAATACAAGGGACTGGAAGAAGCAGTCAGAAAGGAAAGTGGCTATATGGACAAAGTCAGGACGCTCATGGATGCTGATAAGCTACTCCGTGAATGCTGTCACTTACCGAGGAATGTGACAAAAATGGTCACAAGCACCGGTGGCTGCACTCAAGGATGAAGAAGGGGATCTTTCCCATTTGACGACCCCCACCAAATTTAATTCAAATTACATTTATAATATGTATTTTTGTCCATAGAATCCGAAAATCAAACCGTTTTTTGTAGAAATTAATAGTTTTTGAGGTATGAGCGTTTAAAGTTATTTATTTTTTATGTATTACTTGGGAACTTTAAAAAAAACTCGTGTTTCACGCTTTTTGGCCAATTTTGGTCAAAGATAGCCGTAATGTAGTTTTTTGTATCCGCTAGTTTGTTGTACTGCAGCACACTTCATGACTGTATAATGACCTGGCAGGGGGGTATGGGGGTGCTGAGCCCCCCTCCCAAGGGGGGCTCAAGCTAGCGGATACAACAAACTACATTACTGTTTCATGTAAAAAATCTATATTGTTTAAGTAATTTCAATGAAAACACGAGTTTTTCAAAGTTCTCAATCCTTCAGTAATACATAGGAAATAAATAACTTTAAACCCTCATATCTCAAAAGTATTAGTTTTTACAAAAAACAGTTTTGATTTTTAGATTCTATGGACAAAAGTACATATAAAAAAATTAATTTAAATTAAATCTGGTGGGGGTCGTCAAATGGGAAAGATCCGAAGAGGGAAATGAAGAGGTACAATAGTAAATGAAGCCTACGAGCCTACCTAACACAAAATCTAAGACCTCGTAATTGTAGAGCATAACACTAGCGCTATCCTCTAAAACTGCGTGGAGAGTTAAAAACATGATAAACATAAAATAGACGACACGTGATCCAAATTACAACAGTTTGGGACCCAAGGCACACCACCCCTTCTCTTCCATTCACCAAAGACAGCTTCAGGAACCCCTCGGTGTTTATTTACAATAAGCAGTTTAGAATAAAGATTCATAACAATAAATGCACTGACCATCGAAAAATCACTTGATTGGTTACCCATTTTATTTTCACGGTACTTGAGGAACACTGTTCAACAACCAATGTTCCAGTTCGCTTACCTTACGTTGATCCAGTGTAAAATCGCACTAGTGTGCCAATGTCCCATCATACCTTTACAACTGTCGTTTAAAGGGAGCAGTACGTACGTTATATAGAGAGGTACAATCCAATTGAATAGAAATAATTCCTACATCTCTATACATATTATAAAACAGGGAGATAGGAGAATGAATTTCCAAATTCGAAACGATTCTTTTAAAACTACGTATCTGTTTTCGTACATCTGGTCGAAGTATAAATTCAGATATCGTTTGGAAACAGACATGACGACGTCAAGATGATGCTGTTAAAACCATGTATCGGTTTTCGTGTTTCTTCCCGAAGTGTAAATTCAGATATCATTTAGAAACAGACATTCCGATATCTACTATGAATCGAAATGGTTGCTAAGTCGATACCCACCGTTAGCGCTACGAATTCGACAGCAAACGGCATCGAATCGACATTCATATGTTTGTTGGGAGCTGGCTCTTGGTCCAATACTGAAACATTCATCCTTTCATATCATCATATTTTACATATTTCTTAATATTATGTAAAAATACCGTAAGCATTATAGGTTAAATTAACAGATTTATAACAATTGAAACAAAGTACTAAAAATTTAGTTTTCCCACCTCTAAAACACGTTCTCGCTTTTACACAGGGTAGACTGCACCTCAACCGCTGAATGCAATGCGAGTGAATGCACTGAAGTATGCTTAATTTACCACTAAGATTTTGTTAAAAATTACCCTCAAATAAAAAAGTTATTCAGCATGTCCCATTGTTCCAGTGTCCCATTGATGACCATCCTCACACATTAAAATCTCTATTGAAACTATTACAAAATAAAGCTCAAAATTTATAATGCGTTTCAACTAAATTTTGAACATAGGGTTAGGTAAGAAAATTGCGGTACATTAACTAGCTTCGATCTGAAACCACAGACACACGAATAAAAATCATAACTTCAAAACTCACATAAGATATATAAATCATAACACGTATAGAGTTTCTTTTGATATGCACTATCTTAATATAAATTCGGTTCAGCAGGTCTCTCATTTAAATTGTTTGTAAAGAAATAGACACTAAAAACATGCTTGTCATATTACTGCTTAATATTAACCTTTTTAATAATGAAACCTAAAAAAATTATTTTGTATCAAGCATCAAAATATGAACTTGGTGTTTCTGTTGATAGATTTAAGAATCTAAATTTAGCAGTGTTGCCGCAGGTTGGTGTTCCAATACCAGCGTCATATTCTGTCACGATTAACCAGTTAAATATTTAATGCCTATATGATGGCCGGATTATTAATTGTTTTATAATTAAAAGGAAGATTTGTTCATTTAGAATTTTATAATTATCAATTACCTAGACTTAGAAATACATTTTAAAATAAACTGTTTATTTATACTGTTCAATTGTATATTTTTTCAAAATGGTGGAATCTTCCTTGGTGGAATTTTCCACATCTAGTATTTAACACCGGTGGAATCTTCCTGGTGGAACTTTCCGCTGTGGAATTTACCGCCCACGCCCTAAATCAATTAAGAACGGGAATTAGGAACGGGATATTTGGATCGGTTGCAAGTTCTTATCCCTAAATAAAATAAAACCACGAACTAAAAATATACCAAATTTTCACTACTATCCACACATTATGTACATCGTGCAACAGCCAATTTTAATTGGTAAGTGTAAATATTTCCTATTATTGATATATTAGATTTTTTCTATATCAATTTAAGTATTTTCTATCATAAAGTGTTGTATAGGTAATATACAATTTTGGTTTATTAATCTTTGCACACATGAAATTTATTATTGTAATAATGTCTTTTCTTGATATGTGTTATATCTACGGTTTTGTGACCCTAACCTCGCTTCACGAGTTTCTATTCATGTCTCCATCGTTCGTTGCGTTATTTCGAAACACGTTCTGAACATGTCCTGCTTAAATCTAAGCTGGACCCTGGGCGCCACACACAGCAACACTACATAGAAATGGTTATCATGTTTATCTTCAGAACTACCTTTTTATCTCGGTATTGAGTAGCTGTCTTTATCATACCATACTGTGCTGCCCCTTTTTAATGTCGTTATTCATTTCATGATGTCTGGTTAGTTGAGATGTGGTTAAAAAGTTTCGAGACTACAATAATAAGAAAGTGAATATTTTTTCAATTGCAGAATTTGTAGTTGGTTTTTAGTTGTGATTAGGCTGTAGATTGTTGGTAGTTATATATATACATTATTATATATCTACCTAGTTTTTAACTTACCTAATATTTTTTTCTGTCAATGGAGTGCCTCATGTTAAAATAACAACTTCTTTTGAGATCAACACCTAACCAAACTAATTATGCCATGCTCGTTTATTGATGTATTTGGGGCATGATATATAGTGCCTATATCACTATACTGTTTCTTATTATGGAGTAATTGAAAATCCATTGACATAGTTTATTTTATCACTACATAACTATAGGTTGTTTAAAATATATAATTTATAAAAAAAAACAGATGCAGACTAAGCTCGCCATTTTTTTTTTCGATTTCTAAGACCACTTCGATCAGCTGTTAATTTCGGGAATCTGGCCTGATCATCTCTAGACTGATCATCTATAGACTGATCATCTATAGACTGATCATCTATAGACTGATCATCTATAGACTGATCATCTATAGACTGATCATCTATAGACTGATCATCTATCGACTGATCATCTATAGACTGATCATCTATAGACTGATCATCTATAGACTGATCATCTATAGACTGATCATCTATAGACTGATCATCTATAGACTGATCATCTATAGACTGCTTATCTATAGACTGATCATCTATAGACTGATTATCTATAGACTGTTTATCTATAGACTGATCATCTATAGACTGATCATCTATAGACTGATTATCTATAGACTGATCATCTATAGACTGATTATCTATAGACTGATCATCTATAGACGGCCCCCAATTCACGGGGGTGAGTAACTAGTTAGTATCCTAGCCAGTAAGTAGTTAATTGAAAATACAAAATTAGAGAGTATTTTCTAATTTCTTCCTTTTTTTCAATGGTAAATTGAATAAGAAATGTCTAATTTTGGGCCCAAATTTCTCAGTAAGCCTGCAGTATGTATTTTGTTAAATTTGCCAAATTTAAGCATTTCTCTGCGAACACATTACCAGTTTCTCCGGTCGATTTCTGAGTATGACGGGAAAGTGGGCAGTGTAGTGAGAATATCGAATGGTTTCCAAGCTTGTTAACTGAACTCAGGTCACCACATTGAAAAATTTAGAAAGGAAAAATTGGAGTCCCTGTTGAACCATCGCTTTTCCCCGCCGGACTTTTGCACGGCAGATTTGTTTTTAGAAATTTTAACTATGGAATACAATTTAATATTGCGATTTAATTTAATTTTCAAAAAAAGTAATAGTTTGACTAAAAAGTCCGTTGCCTTGAAATTGTATGGCAAAGATTGACGTCAAATAACAGACCTATTTTGAATTTTTTTCTTTTAATAATATTATTGCATGGAAATATGTCACTAGTTGACTGAAAATATTTCACTACAAACTCCTTGAACAAAACCCGTTTTGAAGTTACTACTTCGATAACTAGTTTTCATTGGATATTTTTAGAGAAAATGTACTACATCTAAATCATCCTCAAACCTTACAATTTGAAAAGTCTTGATTTAAGGATTTCCACACTCTAACTTATGTATGAATTTGATAATAGTAGTTAAACCATTGTAAGGTCTTAAAGGAATAAATATTAACTATGCATAATAGAAAATAGGTTACTAAAAAAAGAGGCCAATAATGAGTGTAATAAATAGAAATGTATAGGAGGTATATTAATTCTGTAGTACATATATTTATTGTCAAATTAACAAGTAACAGTTAAATTTATTAGTGTTCTGGAAAAGATAAATTTGAAAGAGTAGTAAATAAATCGCTATTTTCATAACAGCAGGCAAATAAAATAATAAATTCACGATATGTATAATTATAAATATACAGCTGAAATAAATTGAAATAATCGCAGCTGTTTAGACTACATTGCAACATTTGGCAATTCTTTAGTATTGCCATATATGCTCATGGTAGTTGTCCATTTGAGAGTTTGTCGTATAGTAGTTGTACGTATGGCAGTTATCCGCATGTTAGTTGTCCGTATGGCAGTTGTCCGAATGGCTGTTTGTTCTATGACAGTTGTCCGGTATGGTAGTTGTTTGCATGTCAGTTTGTCGTATAGTAGTTGTCCGCATGGCAGTTGTCCGCATAGCATTTGTCCGTGTGGGAGTTGTCCGCATAGCAGTTGTCTGTAAACCGTTTGACCTTTGTATCATTTCTTTATTATGTGCGAATTTACGAAGGTACAGTCTTAAAATCAAAACAGCCAATATACGAAAATCATAGCTAAAAAAGACTGAATTACTGTGTCTGTTAATAAAATGTGTTTTCTGTTGGTAAATGGTTTGTTTTAAAAAAGGGTTAAAATATCATTCGGCGGGGAAAACTATGGAGGTAAAAGTCCTAGTGCCGACAGGATAAGGCCAAGAGGCCCTTTATCTCCAGCAGGACGCCTTTTCTCCATCCTCTTGCCGATGTGTGATGTCAGAGAAATTGACCCCGCCTGGCCCACCGGCTTTTCCTGCTTCCTGATGGGGATCACTAGTTACTACCGCAATTTTGATCTTGCTAGTCGTCCATTGCTCTTCCGAACTGAGATTCAGTCTTCCCTCTCTTTAAAGTATTCACCAATTGGAAATGAGTAAGAAAATTCTTCATCTCCTGGATCAAAAATTCATTCTCCTCTTAATTCTATCACCGGTCCATCCATCGTTCGAGGTCTCTTGCCACCGCCACCCCACTCTTCTTGTCTCTTTAGTACTCCTCTATAGTCATCTCCGCATTCTCCTGCATGAATGTTGGAGATCTGCAGATGTTATCATACAGTCATACATTATTGAGAACTTTAAATCCACGGTACTTAGCTTATAAAGTTCATCTGTTAGCCTGAGGAATTTTCCAAAGTGAGTGTTGATGTTTTTCGATTCGAAATACAATTACCTATTCTTCATGTCTCGTACATTTTTCTAGAGATTTATTTGTTATTTACCTGTTTTATAACATATGTCACTCCTCTATCTTCCTAAATTGCCAGTGAGATATCAGATATTTCAAATAAATTTTCTTTTTAGAAAGTTTCCATCTGATTGAGTCATATTCATATTGACGAATTTGAAGCATGGCGTAGTTAAGAATTTTGCATGCTAACATCATTTATTATGTTAACAGCCATACATAAAGTAAAATAGAATGGTTCGTAAACTCCCCAGTCCCCTCTTGATCTCTCCAAAAGAAGCTTAGGTATTTTTGTGCTTTTTGGATATATTAACACTTCATATAGATAAAAGGAGCCATATTAAGACGATTTTTATGAATACCATTTGTTGTGCAAATGCTTCAATATCGAGATATATCGCAATTAAGTTTCCGGTCGGAAAAACATTAAGCTTTCAGATAATACCAGTCTTTTCAGCCTTTTAAATTATTTTGATATGAAATCTTAGTGACACGAAGGCAGGGGTGGGGAGTTCCCACGCCCCCCGATTTACGTATTTGTGATGTTATATCTGAAATAAACTGCAAATGTACCTGTCCAAACCACGAAACTTAACCAAACCTATCGGACCTTGATCATTGACCTTTGATCCGATCGCTCCCAAAATATAACTAAATGGTTCCTGTATATTGACCAATCGTCCTAATAAATATGGTTCAATATTTTTTGAGTTATAAACGTCCATGACCTTGACCTTTAACCTGGTCGCTCCCAAAATTCTACCAGAAGGTCACTGGACATTGACAAATCATTTCACCAAATTTAAGGCAATTAGATTTAACACTTTTCCAGTTATGCGAATGACAAGATGATAAATAAATAAATAAATGCCGGGTAAAATGTAACCTTCCACAAGTTTCCGAAGGTAACTAGTTATATTTTAGTTTTTTCAATTAAAATATTTTTTTTTCTTAGAAGTGGAGACCTAAATAATAATACATTTTCCAGAATTTAACTACAATTTTTTATAATTTAATTTGCATCACTATCGTGTATATAAATTAAATATATAAAAATAATACACTTGGAGATTTCAAAAATAAAATGTGTGATTCAGGATATCAGCTGTCATTTGAAAAGCTAATCTCAAGGCTAATGGAAGATGAAAGTAAATTTCCCCCTGGTTCACTACAAAGAGATTTCAGTGGAGATTTATCATTTGAAGATTTAATTAGCTCTGCTGTTTCAAGATTCCAAAAATGGTCAAAATTAGATCAATTTGTGAAATTGATTGAAATGAAAGTTAGACGAAAAGATGATATTTCTGCTAAAGAATTACGAAAGGAGGGAAATTGTTACTACATGAAAGTGGATCTGAAAATGGCTTTGATGAAGTACAATGAATCCATTAAATTTTCTCTCCATCCTCCAATGGATGACGTTTCTGATGAGATGCAAAATTCCTCCTACCAAGATCTTCCTTTTGCATATGCCAATAGAGCTGCTGTTCTTTTTGAAATGGGGCTATACGATGAGGCCTGCACTGACATCAGGAGAGCTGTGAAATTTGGCTATTCTCGATCAAAACAAAAACTTTCTGTTCGCTATTGCAAATCATTGATATACATCCATTTGAAGAAAAATCCTCAGTCACCAATCACCAGCTCTGTGTTTGATGCCGTTTTTGAGAAGTCTGAAGCTGATCTGAATTGTAGATTGGATGATGATCAAAGAAAAAAGATTAATGAACATAAATATGATGTGAAGAGAGCGTTTATTAACAAGAGTAAAATTCCTAAGTACATTGAGGTTCCTAAACCTGTTCTGGATGGACAACATCCCCACATACCTGGTCTCAGCAATAAGGTTGAGTTTGTTGCTAGAGATATGAGAGGTAGACACTTGATTGCTGGAGAGGATATATATCCAGGTGAGTTACAACTTTATTGAGTCGATATTTTGGGATCTGGAAAATTTATTGAGAGCAATTTATCGAAATCAATTGAACGAATGGGGAATTGGTCGAACGGTAATTGATTGAATTGAATGGATAGTTCTAAAAGGCTCGGTTCGCTACATGGAAAACTGTCAGGCGGTAAACTGCCTGTCACTTTCTGGCAATTCAATGGCTTTGGTCACTGATTACATTTTATTTTATATTAAAAAAAAAACGTTCACCCATCGGTAATTAGGGGGACATTCATTTTTGCTTAGTGTACAAAACAAAAATAATAGTTAAATGTTTACAAATTTATTAGAAAAATATGTAAAATACATCATTATATAAGTGTTAGAGAAATAAACAAAATTCAATGAATAAATTAAAAACTAAAATATTTCTTAAAAAAAATCAAAGAGAAGAAACGGAGAAATAATTGAAATAGGAACAGATTACAATTTCATTGTTTACACAACGCATCTTAACATTATCATTTCGTAGCGGGTTTAGTGTCTAATTATTTATTTTTTGTTTAGATTTTAAGATTTAAACAAGCCTTCAAGCTTAATATTCGCCTGTGCTCATTATAAAACAACTTCGATCGATGTTTATGAAAAAAATAGAAATTTGTAACACAACATCAATGATTATTAAACTCTTATTACCTACCTATAGTACCTAATTCTCTGACAAATTCACTCGATCGAATTGGATTGCATATATTAATTAAGATACTTTTACATATAAATGAAAATTGTAAAAATGATGGTGTTATCGATATGGAAATAAAATATGTAAATGTAATACATATGGAACACACATATAAGTTAATTTAATATTCACTTAATTTATTGAATAAACTACGTAACTTAAATTGGTTTTAAAATGTTCGTGACTTCTTAGCAAATAAGTTAAAAATGGTAATTATAATTTCTTTGTGTTTACTGAAGTTTGGTTTACTGTTTGTTTAATAAAGTAGCTTAGTTGAAATATTATTTTTCTTTGAATAATTAAGTAGACCAATATCTATATAGTTATAACTGTAAAATGAATGTCCCCTTAACGAAAGTCTAACTCCGTTTTTATAAATTAAAATGTTTCTTAGAATGTGTTTACAACTAAATAATTTTTCAGAAAACTCAAAAAATACATAATTAAATTGCCTGTAAGTGACTGGCAGTTTTCTGCCTGGCTGTCCGTATAGTGACAAAATGTATACTTCAAGTTAGGTATAACAAATGTATTGTATGATATTTTTTAAGAAAGGTTTATACAATCAATCAATACTCCATACGATCAATTTACGGGTACACGGAAAACTGCCAAAGCAGAAAATGGCCAGTCACTTTCTGGCAATATTATGACTTAAGTCACTAATAACATTTTAAATTTTAAAAATCGGCGTTCGCCATTCGCTAAGGAGTTAAGGGGACTTTCATTTTTACTTAGTATACAAAACAAAAATACAAGTTATATGTAGACAAATTTATTATAAAAATATATAAATACATTATTATATAAAGATCACAGAAATAAATCAAATACAATATTGATACTAAAAACTAAAACCTTTCTTCGAAAATACTAAGAAGACAGAGTACACATTCTTTGTTTACACAACGTATCTTCACATTATCAGTTCATAACGGGTTTAGACTTTAGAGTCTAATATTTATTTTTTTCTTTATGATTAAAGAATTGAAAAAGCCTCCGAGCAAAATATTAGCTTCTACTCATTATAAAACAACTTTGATCGATGTTTGTGAAATATTTACATATAATTTGCCACCCAATATCTATGATTATTAACTAAACTGCTATTATCTTCCTAATTCTCTGACAATTTCACTCTATCAAATTGGATTGCATCTTTTTACTTATAAATGAAAATTGTAAAATCGAAGTTGTTGATGACGTGAAGGAAAAATATGTTAATGTAATAAATAGAGCCCGGACAAATGCCATAAAGTCCTAAACTGCCATAAAAAGCTATAAAATGCCATAATTGCCATAAAGTCCTAAAATATCATAAATTCCTAAAATGATGCAAAGTCTCATTTTTTTTTTATTATTTAATAATTTGGTAATTCGGTAAAATTGGTGGGTTATATTGGAAAATTTATATAACGTTATAATTCAATCAAAATCGGTATGAATTATTATATAAATAAACTACTTCTATCACTTCAAGAATTAGCATAGTCACCACTGTATCTAGTTTTCTGTAATTCTTCACATCAATATTTTTAGCAGCCATGAATAAAAAGATAAAATAGCGAATAATCAACAAAATAAACTATTCGAAGATAGATATATGTAGAACTTAGTAATATTTACCATAGAAAAACTGTCAGGTGACAAAAATTCTGTTTTGTCTTGTAAGTGGTTTTTCCTGTAAAACAGTTTCAAAATATCTTATTTGGTCTAATCATCTAATATATGGTTTGTTTAGTCTGAGGTTGTCTACTACGATGGTTTGCTGTAAATACAAATTTCGAATTTAATATTGGAATTAGTTTCATTTCATGAATTTGAATTTACCTAACCTTTTATTATTATACTTATAGGTTAAATTTGAATAAAAATACTATAAACTAGATTCACTGAATTTTTAAGGAATGAATTGTTTATTTGTTTTCACTATTTTTCTTTATTTGAACGGACTAAAAACTGTTGATTTTATATTCCAAAATGCTAATTTACTCGTTATAAATACCTTTTTATTAATCCTAACAGTGTATGTCCTAAAATGCCTTTTTTAGATCCCAAAATGTCTTTATTGGTCCTGAAATGCCTTTTTTAAGGTTCTAAACTGCCTTTTTTTGAGGTCATAAAATGCCTCTTTTATAGGTCCTAAAAGTCCAGGCTCTAGTAATAAATATTGAACATACATATAAGTTGATTCAACATTAACTGAATTTATTGTATAATTTAAAATTATATAATTGTGATAATATTTAATTAGCTAGTAATCATAAATCAGTACACGGGGTTTAACGTTTGCTCCGGAACTAAAGACTAATCGCTGACGTCAAAAGGAAATTAAAAACAAGGCACTAGAAGAAGCTGTTTGAAAAGAAAGTCGCTCTATGAACAAAGTCATCTACCACCGTCGGTGTCAATACTTATGGATGCAGAAAATTCACTGACTTCATTTAGATACGTATTATTTAACATTATTTGGTTATAAACTTATTCTAATAATATTTTAATTTATGAAAAAATGACTTTCGCCGCTCATTAAAGAGTTAAGGGGACATTATCTTTTACTTAGCATGCAAAACAAAACTAATGTTTGAATTTAATTTAAAAAAAAATCAGAAAACTCAAAATATACATAAATTGCCATTAAGTGACTGGCAGTTTTCTTTTTGGAAGTTTTCCGCTTCGACAGTTTTCCGCCTGGCAGTTTTCCGGACACTCAATTTTCGATTCAACCAATTATTATCTGTTCGATCATTTCCCCAATCGATCAATTGCTTTCGATAATTCTCTTAGACCCAGATATTTTATAGTCATTTTTCGATTGGCCATCGAATAATTTTTCTTATTGCTAATTAATTAAGGTATTTGATTACTAATTTTTTTTTAATTACAATAGACTTGTTCATAATAAACAAATCAAGACAAAGATTGAAAGTATTTATTTTTGAACAGGAACTTTATTGGCTGTTGATCCAGGATTCATTACACAAACTTTGGAAACTAAATTTGTTGGAGATTACTGTTCTGCTTGTAGCAAACCTTGTGAAGACATCTTTGTTCCTTGCCATCAGTGTACATCTGTAAGTTATTCAATGGATCTCTTTAACCATTAGCTAACATATGTAGCTACTTATCTATTCATCTCTAAATTGCAGATGTAATATTCAAATTTCTTCCTTCAGGTTGTTTTTTGCAATGAACAATGCAGAGATGAAGCTTTTAATTCCTTTCATCGATATGAATGTTCAGTTCTACCTCTATATGACATACTAGAACCAGCATTGATAATACATTTGACATTGAGGATTATTGTCAGCTTAGGCTATTCTAAACTTCATGATTATGTTGAAATCTTTGAAAGAGAAGAGGAAACCAAAAAACCTTCAATGGCCAAACGTGGATTCTCCTCTGAAGGCATCTATGATTCAAAGAACTATAGGACGGTGTACTATCTAACCGACCACAAAGAGTTGAGGGATCCACTAAATTTGTTTGTGAGAAGTTCTTTGGCTGTGGTTATGACCTTCATTTTGAAAAAGTACACACCTTTCTTTGGTGAGGAAAATTTGCCCTCGAAGCAGCCTGTCAACGATGTAGATTTCAATGAACGTGAGATATTCATTGCCAAATTGATTCTGAGGCATGTGATGAGTATGCAAATAAATTCAACGTCAAATTCTTCCTTTGAAGAATCATCTGGGTCATGGAATGATAAACATATTGGTGTTAATATCCAATGTCTACTTTCTCTTTTGGGGCACTCCTGTAATCCCAATACGATCATCTCAGACTCTTCTACTTTACGATGAAGTGCCTTTATACCGAAAGGTACTGAAATATGCATTTACTACTCATATCAATTTACCATGGCAAGTAAAAGAGAGAGACAAGTCAGTTTGATAAAGCAATACTATTTCACTTGTGATTGCATTGCCTGTGTAGAAGACTGGCAACACTATGATGAGAGCGTCTTGGAAATGGTATCAAGTATTTGTCTTAAATGTTTGTTTGGCTGCAAGAATGGAGTTTTGAACGAGTATACAGCAAGATGTACAAAGTGTTCCAAAGGTTTAAAGAAAGAGAAATCTCTCTATTCCGAAACTTTTCTTAAGCACATCAATAGAATCATTTATGGATCTAGTTCGGAAAATTCAAAGTCTATTAAAAGAGACATGGCTCTTAGAACAGTACACATTTTCAATGAACTTGGAACGCAAATACAATCTGTCGTTTTCTATAAGAACTCTGAAATAATCTCAACTCCATTGAAAGTAACCAAAGAGGTTGCTTATAATGCCTTTAAAGGGATCTATCTGCTTGATACATATGGCGATTCTCCTTCGAACAGAATATTGTATACAATGCGAGAATTCTTGAAATTGTTTTTTGATTCTTCTTCTACTCGTGTAGCTTTCCAGTAACCCAAAAACTAAAAATGCTTATTTCTAACCTGCTGCATTACAGTGCAAAATTCAGGTTCTAGGGGTGTCTGGAAAACTGCCAGGCAGATTTCCCTGGCAGTTTTCCGTGTGCCATTTTAGATCTATTCCACCTAGCTATACCCACCCTCTTATTAAGGCTCTCTACACACTTGCGTTTCTCGACACCACCTTTAAAAAAATGCTCATGGCAAAGAGTTTTGCTACAATGTATTTAAACGGAGCCCTTCACATTTTCGTTAGAAAAGATGCTGGTGCAAAAAAAAAACGCAAGTGTGATGGGCTCCGTTAAAATCAATTGTAGCTAAGCTTTTTACCATGAGCATATTTTAAAAGGCGGCGTTAAGAAACGCAAGTGTGAAGGAAACCTAAGAGGTTATTTCAGGTTTCAAGCTTTCGAATAGAAAGATTTCTATTCATCATCAGGAGAAGGGTAGAAAACCTGGACCTGGCAATGAATTTTATGACCAATAGTTGTATGTTGGATACCGAATTTCTATATAAGTTACCTATCCTATACTTTAATATTTTTATTTAATCTATTAGATATTGAAAAATGACAGCAAAAATGTTAAATTTGTTACTACCTATAGCTAGCTATGTCTGAAAACTTTGATTCTCTAGAATAATTCTACTTTCTTTATATCTGTAACAACTATATAGGGGCGCGATAAAAAACGTTCAACATCTATAGCTCTCCATTTATTTATTTCAATTTTTCATCATTATTATTATTTTATTTACTCTAATTGTATGTGTGTTCTCTATTCCTATGCGCTATTTATTCCTATGTGTTTCCTCTTGATCCTTTGTGACATGTTTTTTAAATGTGTCCTCTTGCTTGTTCCTAAGTATCCTCTTGTTCGTATGTGTCCTTTTGTTCCTATGTATCCTCTTGTTCCTATGTATCCTCTTGTTCCTATGTATCCTCTTGTTCCTAAGTATCCTCTTGTTCCTATGTATCCTCTTGTTCCTATGTATCCTCTTGTTCCTATGTATCCTCTTGTTCCTATGTATCCTCTTGTTCCTATGTATCCTCCTGTTCCTATGTATCCTCTTGTTCCTATGTATCCTCTTGTTCCTATGTATCCTCTTGTTCCTATGTATCCTCTTGTTCCTAAGTATCCTCTTGTTCGTATGTATCCTCTTGTTCCTATGTATCCTCTTGTTCCTATGTATCCTCTTGTTCCTAAGTATCCTCTTGTTCGTATGTGTCCTCCTGTTCCTATGTATCCTCTTGTTCCTATGTATCCTCTTGTTCCTATGTATCCTCTTGTTCCTATGCATCCTCCTGTTCTTATGTATCCTCTTGTTCCTATGTATCCTCTTGTTCCTTTGTGTCCTCTTGTTCCTTCAAGTGTCTATATATTCTCTTGTATCCTCTTGCTCTCATGTGACTTCTTGTCCCCAACTATAGAGGGGCGATAAAAAAAGGTCAACCTTTATAGCTATATATCTATTTCTTTCAGTTTCATTTTTCTAAATTTCACTATGATTACTATTAATATTTTCGGCTCTAGTTCCTAGTGTGATCTCTATTCATATGCGCTACTTATTCCTATGTGTGTCCTCTTGATCCTATGTGTCCTCTTCATTTTCCTCTTCGATCCGTAACATTCCTTGGTAAGTGACTGCATTCACGGAGTAGCTTTTTATGCCATGTTAAAAAATGATGTTCACTATAAAGGAGTTCCTCTGTAATTCGTATACAGGCAGGCCCCGCTTTTATTACACCCAGCTTTTAAAAAAGTAGTAATAATTGTGAGGCATGTTTCGATGTTATTACCGTTCGTAGACAGAAAACGGAGACAATTTTTTGAAGTGATTATTTCACAGTCTCTACAATGAAGATCAATATTATTATTCAGATGAGGATATTAGAAGCAATTGGTTCAGAAATTCAACACTGCATGGGAAACAGCAAAACAATCGTCAGAGGTTTCTCAACTGATTTAGACTAATTTTGGTGTTTTGAGTCCGAATATCACATTCATTTGCTCTATCATGTCAACTTTTTGAGATACAGCCATTAGGCATACTAAGCTATATATAGGCTAATATCAGGGGATTTGAGTTCAATCCTATTTTTCTTGAAGAATATTACAACTACAACATAAAACTTATTTCTCTAAAATAGCTGCATGCGAATATTTGTTGAAATAAACGCATTTGTTTTGATTGTATTTTTTTAACGCAAAATAGATATTTTTTTATTTCTGTAGCCAATAATCCTGACCTGATTGAGCAAAATTAAAGTCATTTTCGGACTCGGAGCATCAAAATTAGTGTAATTCAGTTGGAAAACCCACAATTTTCAAAAAATAATTTTTTGTTGCCCACTGTATAATCATTATTTAACTTTTATTCCAATTGGAAACATGATACCAATTAGAATATAAATAAAATGATATTTATCATATTTTCTTTTCATACGTGTCCGAAAATGTAGAACCACCCAATAACTTGGAACTTAATACCCTACTACCAAAAATATTTTACAGATTATAAAATTGCTGTTCGTTCGATATAACAAAATTATATATATCAAAATATCTATTAATTTATCACCTGTACTGAGTGAGAGTTAAGCTATGGTTGAATTTTAAAACCTTTAATAAATTCACAACTTTGAACTTTAATCACAGAGCATCAACCAATTCTGACAATAAGCACTGGAACACTGCTTATTACTCTAACTTTAAATACATTTTTTTTTCGTTGAAGCTCATAGAAAATGAAATGTAAATTGAATAGAAGAACAAGAAAGAAATACAACCTATATCTCGTATTGTATTGCATTCAATGGTATTTAGGTAGGTACCTATATAGTATTAGGTAACTAATGTTCCTAAGCTATCTATGATATTTCTATCAAATTTTTTTTTTTTTTAATTAGTTAGTTTTATGCCATAATTTTTCTTTACTCAAAAGGTAGGAGGGTAGAGCAAAACTCTCCCGTACAACTTAAATTTCATATTGTAATTAATATATAGAATATGTTTCAGTTTCAGTTTTATAATCAGTTACCTTAGATCTAATGAATAGAGGAATAAAAAATTAGAGTGGAGGGGACCTTTAACTCAATCTATTCAAGTTTGACTTTAAATAGGTCAGTTACCCTTGAATTGATATAAACCGAGTTACTCTTTCGAATGAAATTTTTCATTTAATGTTACCTATTTTAGTTTTACAATTTAGTTTTTATCCATAACTTAATTTATCAGTATTTCTTTTAAAAACACTCATATTATTCAGCAATAACTAACTTTTCATTGTTCTATGTTTATTTTGATCAGTATTATATAAATATATTTAAAACTTTGTGTTGTATATTGGAATTTTCCTGATAAATGCGTTTAATTATCCTTACTATTTTTACTTATTTGTCTTGTAAGGACAACTTTGCACATTAAAAATGTGTAAAATAGTAATGTCAACGTCTTTCAAAATCTTTGGATAGGAAATAATAAAAGTAAAATCTATCCTAATTGATAATGCTTACTTAGGCTTCAGTTTTTAATAGATTATATCTATATTTTTATATTATTAGGTAATATAATTTATATTTTCTAGGAGTATATGAACTTTTTTTAGAGTAAAATGGAATTATCTCATAATTTGGTTTATTCACGTGGATCACTCGTTTAAAATAAGAAATATAGGCAGCCAAATTTCATGAAATTTTCGGGAAAATGCTAATAAACATCAACTCTTCATTATTGAATAGTGATTCTTAGGGTTGTGACAATATGCAGCATAAAATATGCATCATTTTTGACTCGATATGCAGCGTATTATATGCCTATTTCTGCATATACATAATATGCAAAAGAGTCTATGTGCATATATGCTGAACCAAAATGCATATTGAAAAAATGCATATATTATGCAAAAAGCCTATGGGCATATATGAAGGACTAAAATGCATATTGGAAATATGCATTTTATATACCAGGAATTATTCAATATAGTGTGCATATTACATGCTCAAAATCAATTACGAAAAATAAAATAAAGTTAATCTGTATATATTTATGTTTTGAATGTATTTGTACTTTGGAGGTTTGAATGGAACTTAAATAAATATAAATAAATAAATCTTTATTCAGAAAAATATGTTATCACAGTGGTTTTAATTTCAGCAGTATAGGTAAAGTATATATTTTATATGTTGAAGAATAAAAAAAAATGAAACTTTAATAAATATATTTAAATAAAATATAACGAAGCTGTAGTCTTATTTTTTTTACTTCAAAATTTTTAACTTTTAAAAACAAAATATAACAAAGCTGTTTTAAATTTAGACTTTTTTAATAGTAAATCATTCTCAAACATACACATTCAATTTCAAACAGTGGAATTGCACTTTATTATTAAATGGTATGTATTTCAGGTTTTGTATTTTCGCTAATGTATTTTTGTACTGGGAAAACACCAGTTCTACTTCACAAGTAACAAGAGGAGCAAATGTTTCCTTCAGTCAAATTCAGTCTTCTAAACTATCCTACATTCATATATCACATTATTCATGACTCGAAAATCATAAACCATCTTGTTAGACCAGCGGTTCCCTTTAAAGATCCCCAGCTAAAAGCAGCGACACTAAGTCATTAAATGGTAAAATTAAACCATTTTGTGTTTAATTACATAAATAAATTATATACCTACGAGCAATTACCTTTCATATTTTTCATTTTTTTAATATTTAGCTGCTAAAGACCAAGTGTCATATCAATTTATTAATACATTTGTAGTTTCAGTATTCCACCTACAAACTTTAAAATTTGAATAATTAGTTTGATAAAATTAAAACATATTTGAGTTCACTGTTAAAATCGGTTTTTATGCGGGGGTCCCAGAAAAAAAAACGGCATAGATTAGACATTACTTGTTAAAAATTGACCAATAAGTGCATATTTCTCGATTAGCATATATGCACACGTGCATAATATATGCTTTTGAAATATATGCAGAGAACTGCATATATGCAATATGCACAATGTCACATACCTATATAGTGATTCTGAAATAAAATTTGAATCCTTGAGAGGACCTCTAATAATTCTATAATATAATTTTGCATATATCAAAGTCTCTGCTAAAATATTCGTTTTCTATAACAGTCCCTTTCTTGATATTTTCTTCTAAATTTTGCGTTAACTAGCATAAAAATATAAATGCATTACAAAATGATAATCCATCAATAGCATTGTAGCAAATGAATCTATGTTAATTTATAAAACATTAATAGTTAAAAAGAAGAATCATATAAGGATATATATATAATGTACCTATTATTTAACTTTTATTTTGATTATAATTTATTATAGCTACATATACTTTTTTTCTAGTTAGAAAATTATAATTTATTATTATTAAAGTTAATTATAATTCGAGGTAGAAAAATTCAGTGAAAAAAGTGGAAAATCTCGACCGACTTTTAATACGTAAATTAATTTCCTTGTATGATCGAAAATATGGAACCGTTCAATAACTCATAACAGTTGGAGTAAATTAAATTATAAATAAAAGTCACTTCTATCTATAATTGCAATATAAATATATACCTAATGAAATGAAAATAAACTAAAATTTCAAAAACTAAAAATATTAAACAGGCTTTATATGATTCATTTTTTTCAAGATTTCAATTTACTTTTATCTCGTTAGGTATTTATTACCTTCACAAATTTGCGGAAGGCCATATTTTTCCCGGCATTTATTCATTTATCATCTTGTTATTCGCTTAACTGAAAAAGTGTTCAACCAAATTGCCTGAAATTTGGTGAATCGATTGGTCCATGTCCAGTGACCTGCTGGTTAGTCTGAGAATAGGAGATTGGAGAATATAAATTCTTTTAAGGTTTATAGACTCAGCGTAAAAGGTGATCCAGAGGACAAAATAATATCGCGTCTTGCATGACGGTTAATTCCTTATTTAAGGATCACGTGACTGGCAATCTGGCGTCAGTTCCATGGAGTAATGATATTAAAATTGAAACAAAATAAGGTTTTGCACCATCATTTTCACCGTCCTGCAATCGCTGCAACTCTGCCTCTCTCTAGTGTATATCATAACTCGATGAATCAGCGCTCAACATATTATATTTTACTGAAGCTTTCAAATTATTATTCCAATTCATCATCACAAGTACATAAATTAGAAAGAAAAACCAGTGCCTAATATGATCACCTGAAATAAATATGATACCGATCTACTACATTGCAATTTCTAGTAACTTATCAAATTCTAAAATAAAATAAACGATGAATATAAATTGGAATAAATTTCCCCACAATCGCATCTCTCAGTCACATCAGTACCTACTTTGCTGAAGGTCACGCCCCCATTACCTAAATTACGGGTAGGGAACCTAACCCATACTTTGGGTAGGTAACTTTCCCATGCTCTGAGCACTGCATCTCTAACAGTTTCTTTGTCATGGAGTAAATCTCAGTCCTTTTTATCAGACAGAAATATAGGGTTAGTTACGAATTACCAGTCAGTCTCACATCTTCGGTCATATAAGAAAAAACTATATATCCCTAATAGTAATTATTTCATTTTTTATTGGTATCCATGATACCTGAAATTTTTTATTTTTATTTGTATCCATGATACCTGCAAAGTTTTATTTTTGATTATTTCCATGATACCTGCAGATATTATTGAAACAAATTTAAATGAAAATTAAATAACATTTATTTTATCGTTTTATTTTCTTATATGACGAAGATGTGGAACTGACTTATAATTCGTGGGGACTTCTCATTAGTCCGACGCCCTATTAGTTCCATCTTTCTGTTTCATTTTTATAAAAATATGATTAAATAGGTATACTCAATTAATAACTAATCTAAATAATAAATTAATTTTTCATTTCTTTCATTTTTTAAATTATATATTACTCTTTTATTTTACTTTATTTCTAATAGTAATTTATGACCTTCAAGTTATCGACAGGCTCCACTTTTTCGATCATTGAAGAAATAAACATAATTTATATATCTAACTCATTATTTTAATTAGTAGTCATGATCCTTGCAAGTACCGATTAAAATAACTAGGTAAAATGTTAAATAATGTGTTTTCCTCTTTCTTAACTAGGTATATGATCGAAAATGTGAAACCGGTCGACAACTCGGAAATTACCCTAGCTCGATCCTGTGATTTTAATAATAATTTCCTAGAAAACCCTAAGGAAACACGTTGAAAGGACTATTTTATCATGAATATGTAATTTTCTACCTTAGCACTCTTGAAATAATTAAATACCTAGGTAGGTCCCTAATTTTAAAGTTTGCATCTGCAACGTGGAAATAATTTACATACTGACTTTTAATTAAAACCTTACAAAGAATATAAATCACCTGTGAATCTTTTAATCAATTAATGCAATGAAAAGTTGATTGAGTTATCCATCTAGTAATATATATTTTATCCTTTTAGTATAATTATTAAAACGAATTATAAATAATTATATTTGATAAGGTACAGTTTACAGACATATGTACTAGCTAGCGACAATCGAGACATTTTGTGTGCGTGACGTCACCATTGCAACACTTCAAACTCAAATTAAAGGCAATTGGAATTTGTAAAATTATTCAAACTATATTACTATTATCATTATATGAAAACTGTATCAAATTTATTTCGATATTCTAACTGTTAAACCTCTATTTTAGATTTTAGAATGCTGCTTTAATGACGTCATGTTTATTAATCACTCGATTGTCACTACTATTTATATCCTTTATTTTGTGGACATTGTGGTTACCTAGTTAGTTTTTCATTAAATCTCGTTCAGGGAGGTGTTGCTGTGTCGTTGGTTGTGCTCGTGACTCGAAATTTAGCGCCAGCATCCCGTTGTATATAATTCCTTTCTAATTATAGTCAGTTTGACATTGTAATTGCGAAGCTACTTTGAAATTAAATGGCTACCAATATTTGTGACTATTTCACTATATTTGGTGGCTACCTATTTATTTTTTAAAAATTGTCGTAGACTATAAAAGTTGTTTTTAATAAAATTGATAGCTACTTAGCCAGATATTAAGTAATACATTGTTAAATATTAATTCATTATTAGAACTGACTAAACTAATAATTGCTTCAGAATCATTCTACCATGTCGTATTAATTAAATAATTCATAAAATTACGATAGCATTAAAATAAGTGAATCGTGATGTATTTTAAATTACCTTAATTAGGTAGTTAGGTAGGTACTACAAAAGTTTGCAGTTAGTTAGGGGTACCTAATGTCGAGTTATCGGTCGGTTCCACATATTCGATTATAATTGGAAAATTATTATTTAATTCAACTAGTTTTTTTTATGTGAAACTGTCCAATAACTCACTCTCAGAGCTACACCTATGTACCTACCTATATTATGCCGAATTAATTACTCTATTTTAAAATGAATTTAAATTAATTACGTAAATTAATAAATTACTATTAAAGTAGTTAGTGTAAGTTCCGAGTTATCGGACAGTTCCACATTTTCGATCATGTAAGAAAAAAATATTTAATTAATTATTGTAATTATAATATTATTTCTTATATATGATCGAAGATATGGAACTGTCCAATAACTAGCACCCCACCCTTTAAGGTGGTGGACAGCTGCTAAATGGTATGCGACACTTTAGAGGGTGAGAACTGGTTGAAAATGACATCACCAACCACATTAAGGTTGATAGTCAATTCATTATTTGTATTTAAATAAAAAGCTACTCATCCACATTATCATATCAGGTATTATATTCACCTGGTTAGGGGTAAATTTCGAATTATCAGTCAGTTCTACATTCTCGTTCATATAAGTTTTTTTTTTATTAATTATTGTTAAATTTTTTATTTTAATCATAGTATTTTTTCTATTTTTTCTTATATGATCGAAGATGCGGAACCATTCGGTAACTCGGAACTCACCCTAGTATAGTTCAAACTTCATAGCAGCTACAATTTCCGTTAAAATAAATGGAGATGTTTTTTTCATTGATGAATTAACTTAAGCCAGTTTACAAAGAAATAAGTACAATATATTTCAAATCACAATATCTATTGTTATTGTATTCACATTATAATTAATATTGCATTCAGTAATTAATATGAAATTGAAAATGTAAATAACACTTTCATTACTTAATTGCTAATTACTAATTTTCTCCACCAATCAACAAAGAATAATGAATATTAATGAAGTTTTATTGGTAAAGAAACCTGCCAATAAAATTGAGTTGAAATTATCATTCATGAAGCTTTTCCATTTTACTTTTATTTTACAAACGGCAATGGATGTAAATATTATGACGTCAAATGTTTGATTTCTGTTACATTTTTGTGACGTTTGTTTAGAATTTTAAAAGCTTTAAAGCTAAATTCACTAATTAGACTTACTTTAAATTAAAACGTAAATCCCGCTTCAAATAAAATCACAATCATTCAATATTGAATAGGATAATAATATTACACTGTATTGTGTATGATAAGAATTATGTTTTAATAACAATTTAATAAATAACTGGCCTTGCTCAATAACTGCAGAAAAGTTACTTCGTACTAAATTTATCCTAAAAACTCTACCTGTGATTGGTCAGTTAGAGACAGTTAACTGAAAAACTCTACCTGTGATTGCAGTTAGTAACAGTTAACTGAATAACTCTACCTGTGATTGCAGTTAGAGAGAGTTAACTGAATAACTCTACCTGTGATTGCAGTTAGAGACAGTTAACTGAAAAACTCTACCTGTGATTGCAGTTAGTAACAATTAACTGAATAACTCTACCTGTGATTGCAGTTAGAGAGAGTTAACTGAATAACTCTACCTGTGATTGCAGTTAGAGACAGTTAACTGAACAACTATACCTGTGATTGCAGTTAGTAACAATTAACTGAATAATTCTACCTGTGATTGCAGTTAGAGAGAGTTAACTGAACAACTCTACCTGTGATTGGTAAGTTAGAGACAGTTAACTGAACAACTCTACCTGTGATGGTCAGTTAGACACAGTGTTTTCTAACGTAGGGTTGAACCTCTGTTTTGGCACTAGGGTTCATAGGTCGGTGCAAGGTATTTGGTGCAGCGTACGATATAATTTGGGATGATCTGAAGCTAGATTTCAGGAGACAAAGAATTTGATATTAAGAAACTGATATATAGGTAATAGGGGAAAGAAATAATATAACAGAGTTAGAAGATTAGAAATAGTTAGTTTTGGCGGCTATAATATCTAGATTAACTATGTCATGTACAGTTTTTGTTCTTAAAAAGGATAAAAAAAATGAGCTACGATGAAATATTATTTTTTTATCGAATACACTTTTTATGCGGAATGAAAATTTTGTGAAATAGCACAGTTCGTTCTTTGCTAGATGTAAAAGACTAATGTTTAATGAATTGAATTTCTTATATTAATGGTTGCTAGAGCACTTAATCTAAAAACAAAGGTTACATTTTCAGTGTTTTTGATTAATAGTTTTAACCACAAACTAACTGTCTTTTACTGCAATAGAGGAATTCCCGTCTTAAGTGTTCATTAAAGAAATTTCATGAAATTACAAGCCATTACATCTTCCGATCATTGGTCTCCCTGCATCATTTCTAGCTAATAAATCTTACGTGTTATCAGACAGACATCCTCATGTTAATTCTTTACGTCATTTGTATAGTCCATTTAATGTGATTGTGACACTGATTCAATTCGTAGCTGCTTCTAACGGTAATCCTCATATATTTATAAACTAAGTTGTAATCAACTATCGGAGAAAAAAAGCCACCAAGTTGTTCGTTCATTAAGGTGTTCTTCGACGAGTGTGGTAGATTTCCTGTTTGGTTTGAAATTGGCCGCATTAGCATTCTTAATTCAGCCCGCTATACTCCTAGAACTAGATCATATTTTTGTTAGAATGGGCTGAGCATCAGTAAAACATTTTCCTAATTCATGTGCGTGTGTTATTATCCCCTGCCAAACCTTCCCACTATCGTCCAGCTCTCCTCCATCATTACCGCTGCCATCAGATTGAGAAGACATCGCAAAAACTCACCTGCATAACCAACCGTAACTTCTTATTTGTGGAAGGCTACAGGAAAGTCTTATCTCGCCTGATATCTCCCACAAACCAGACTCTTGACTAGATTCATTCCGCTAATTCAAACGTACCATCCACTGAAAAACTTCCAGACCCTTCTTTAGCCACTAATAATATCTAATTAAAAGTTGATACGATTTTGATGAAGTTAGCTATGAGGATCTCTTATTTTCTAGTTGCTTTACCTACACCAATGCCAAAACTTTTCTAGATCCAGTTAGACATAAATCTTGTTGAATCATTCGGTACGATATAGACTGTAACATTTATTCCAATGCATATGATAACTGCTCTTATTAGCCTAATTTATTCAGCAAATGACCCTCATTTATCAGAGTTAGAGCATTGATAGTTGTTCTTCCAGAGATGGTCGTTATACTGATACCCCAAAACTTAACGCACAAAAAAATGGAAGCATGTGCTGCTAATAACCTCTCTCGGTGAAGTTCATTCCTTAAGTTTTATCCAAAAGTAAGGAATAATAAGAAATATCTCTCTCCAGCAGCAGCAAACATATTATGGTCTTTTTTTCTGGACGAGTTAGCTTGGTAGAATGTTGCGCTCCGCGCCCCCGGCAATCACGATCATAGATGTGCGCTCGAGCAACAGAACTGCGCTCCTATCCTTATAATTATTAATTGATAATAAAGTGTTATTAGCTGTGCCTATCTATTGTCTTTAATAATAATGTGATTTCTAAAGTATGATCGTCTGAGCCGGGACTATTAGTGCGTACCTGCACACATAAATTAATGCTCGTCCTCATACTAGCTATTAATTTTATAGGGGCGATTCATGCTCTTTTAATAGCTAAATTACAGTAATTAGGCCAAACTTTATCTTATAATAATTCGCTTCCGCAAAAAATAACTTCTATACCAAATTATTTTATAGAAATATCTAGATCAGGTACAGTCGTTGCCGTTCCTTATAATAATGGCAGGATGGATGAACAAAGTTACGACTAACTGTACCTTCGATGTTCATTTTTGGAAGAGACGCAACCGAAGATCTAATATGTTCTTTGCTGCTTGTCTCGCCTTTATAATGAACTTTTGACTGATGAGAGCTTTTTGCATTGAAAATGTCTTGCACTCAAGAGGCTTCGGAATAAATTAAGCCATCGGTAACCCTTGCTTCAGAATTAGCGCCGTGTGCTATCGTCTAAATCTAAGATCAGTGATGGTAATTAAATTTGGCATTCCTTCAAATTGAATTGTTTTATAGCTTGGTACACTCCGGGCTACTCATTAGTGATTAAAAATATCCTGAAGGGGTTTTCGTTCCCTAATTTGATCAGCTTTTGTAATTTAAAAGAAATATAACTAGTTATTGTTTTTTATGTATTTTAATTTAATCCGTTTATTTTTTACAGAGAGTGTTAATCTAACAATAATTGTGTTAAGTGAAGTGTTACTTTTATATATTTATTACCGATTTTGAGTGATAATTTTAACAAGTACTATGCGTGTTTTCGGACTTTCTGTGAGTCTTCCTCGCCCAACGGAGGAGCAGATCAAACAAACAAAACGACTTTTATCAATTTCCCCACCTAGAAACAGAAATGGAAATAAACCGAATTTACGGAACAAGACGTCATCCGAGAAGAACAGTAGGTCAGTCGTCAGAAGGAAAAGTATCAGTCCAAAAAAAGAAACCTGTAACAAAACTTCAGTTCCAAGTCAAGTGGTTGAAACCAGAGGACGTGATTATAGAACACGTTCTAACAACCAAAATGTGAAAAATGATTTCAATGAAGATTATGGTAAAGTAACCAGACAAAAACAAATTGGTTCTAAATATGGAAATGAAATTCAATGTAGAACAAACACAAATTGTGGCGATGGAAACGAAAACTCACAGGAAAATTACACTTCAACTCAAATAAGCTATACTGATGAATCAGATGCCAAATTTATAACTAAATCTGAAATACGAACTTCGATGGATATGAAATCTGCCAAAACTAGAACATTGTCCCTCACAAAAACAAGCAAAAAGACTACTTCAACAAAACTATCCAATTTCATGGATGAGAAATTTCACCAACTAGCTCACTGTAAAAACTATAGTAAAGGAATTGCCAAAAATATTAGTTGTGTAAGCCCATCAAAATTACCTAAAGTACAAAGATCACCTTCCTTTAGAAAAGAGAAACTTCGATCTAAATCTGTAATCAATCCAATGATTGCTAAAACTTCTCAAAGTCTCTCTAGTTGTCAAACTGCGAAATTTCCATCCGTGAACGACATCAGATACAAATTACTGAATAATTGTGCTAGGAAATCACAGAGTGCTTTTGATCAAGTGAATCAAGAATATTCTGATTTCACTGAGAAAAAAGAAAAAGGCATTTCCATTAAAAAGAAGATGGTGGATGTCATGGATGACCGGATTACCATACAACGTTCTTCTGACACGCATCTCAGAAACTTGGATCAGTCATACAAAAATCAGCATTCATTTAATAAATCACCCAGGAAAACTCTCAAAAATATGAGTGACGACGTTAAGTACTTGAGCTTATCACTAAAAACTGAAGCTAAAAACGCTAATTTCAAATCAAGAATACCTAATACGAGAATTAACGCTGAATCTGAAATAGATGACATGTTCAAGAATGCTGTAATGCCAGAGCACATAGTTGATTCGGTGTCAGAGTATAATACTGATATTGAAGAAAAACGAATTTCTCCTGCCATTCCTAAACAGAATCCTCCGAGAGAAACTTGCATTAAGAAATCTTCTTCTGCGAAAAAGTCGCCACATTCAAACTCTCTTGTAAAATCACCAACTAAAAAGTCACCCCATCCAAATTCTCCAATCAAATTACCTACTAAGAGTAACAAAGTTCTTGTGACCAAAAATGCGAATCATTCTCCTAAATCGAATGACAATCATTTCAAAGATTTTTCTTCTCCTTGTGTGAAGTACAACTCCAGCAATTCCTATTTTAACACTAGCATGAATATAAACAGTGCACCAGCCTCTTTACGAACTCCTAAAAGTCTTAGAACGTCTCCTTCGAGACAAAACCTCAAAAATGTACAAAGAATTTCAAGAAACCTCAATAAGACATTTGACCAAATTGCACCTAAATCATCTGTTGTTGGTTTGTCCACAACTCAAATTCTTGAGAATAATAGCCAAATTGGTTGCTCTGTTGTTTCCGTTGATTTGGTAACAGATGGAAAAGATAAAAAATATCAAGTTTTACCTGAAACTTGCGTGGACTCGCACTGTGACGTGTCTAATTTGTCACCTATAAACCGTGCTATAAGATCTAGCAACAAATCTACTTTCGTTCCAATAAAACAAAATGGTCACTCTATTAACTACATGCCATCCAAAAATATAATATCAGGAAGACCTACGGCTGGAACACCCTTGCCTACCCAATCCTATTCTCCAGTTTCAGATCCTGAACCCCCAAGTTTCTCTGTTCATCCAACCATACCAGAAATTCCAGAAGGAATCACCTATGCTGACAATTTGGACTCGGTCATTCAACCTCCGGCAGAGTATACCAATCACCAAACTTATTCACATTCATTTCTATCTAATAGAAATAACTCTAATCTGCCAGAAGTAACCGAATACGTCAAACCTTCTCAACCTACTTCTGATGTGCTTGACCACATCCAAGAATCTGAATCAAGTTACGAATCACAGACAGACGCTTCGAAAATGAAACTAAGTGATAAATCTAACAAAGATGATTCAAAGGATACATTTCATTCAGCTTGTAGTGAAAGTGCAAGAGTTGTGTACCGTAAAATTCGAATTGAGAGACCTAAGAAGATGGCGGCAAGAGGGGTTTCATCTCTCGCTAGACGAATAAGCGATGCGGTGAAGCCTCTCGATGATAAGGAATTGGGTGAGTAATAGATTAGAAATTGAAAATAGCAGAAATAAGGCAGATATACAGTTAGCCTATAACCTAGCTGACACAGTTTGGAATCGAAATTTTTTTATCAATATTTTCAAAAAAATATGAATTCAGCATTATTATTAGATATTAATCTCAATCAATTCGAATTCTAGGCAGATGGATCGAAACAATCATCAAATTTCTTTTTTTATATAGTGTTCAACAACGATGATACAATTTTTTTTATAATTTTGAAAACTACATTTTCTTTCATTTACACATGAATGTCATTTTTTTTAAATATATTTGTTTATACAAAAGCTTATAAAGTATTTTAGAGAAGTCTATTTTTTCATATAATACGGTAAGTATTCAACTTACTATTCTTTAATATAAGTGTATATTTTTTGTTTGGTTTCGACACAACTTATCTTCGGAAATTAAAAAAATAAATTCATTTTATTTTATGAAATCAACTCTGTATTCGTTATATTATTCACAATGCATTTACTATAATAATGAGGGGTCTGTCTGTCTGTCACAACCTAATAATACGCTTGGCAAGTAGCTGATAGCAAAGGTATGAAATTATTCTGATATCAGTTCAATAAGTAGATTCAATAACTAATTAATTTGAAATCCACAGTATTAGTTTATAATGGACTCTAGCATCTACAACCTCTGTCATTAAATTTATGTACCCCATGCTATAATACATTGTCATTATTCAATTAACCCTGGAAGGCTGGAACGGGCCTGAGAGGCTCGTTCTGGTGTGTATATAGATACATACTTTAAAAACAAATTGGCCTGAGTAGCTGAAACAACTCCGTGACTTTATTTGTCTATGATCTATAAATATACCGTATAAATATCAATAAAAATAATGCAACATGTTCTGTTCTATTTCGTTTTTATACCATTAGTGAAATAAAAGCGCTGTTGCGTAACTTTCTGAGTGAAACTATAGCAACCTTACTTACAGGAATAATAGTTAATGACACCATAGAGTGAATCTATTCAATAATAGCGATCATAGAGTGAATTTATTCAATAATAGCAATCATAGAGTGAATTTATTCAATAATAGCGATCATAGAGTGAATTTATTCAATAATAGCGATCATAGAGTGAATTTATTCAATAATAGCGATCATAGAGTGAATTTATTCAATAATAGCGATCATAGTGTGAATTTATTCAATAATAGCGATCATAGAGTGAATTTATTCAATAAAAGCGTTCATATCTATTCAATAATAAAGTTCATAGAGTGAATTTATTCAATAATAGCGATCATAGAGTGAATCTATTCAATAATAGCGATCATAGAGTGAATTTATTCAAGAATAGCGATCATAGAGTGAATTTATTCAAGAATAGCGATCATAGAGTGAATCTATTTAAGAATAGCGATCATAGAGTGAATCTATTCAATAAAAGCGTTCATATCTATTCAATAATAACGTTCATAGAGTGAATTTATTCAATAAAAGCGTTCATATCTATTCAATAATAGCGTTCATAGAGTGAATCTATTCAATAAAAGCGTTCATATCTATTCAATAATAGCGTTCATAGAGTGAATCTATTCAATAAAAGCGTTCATATCTATTCAATAATAACGTTCATAGTGTGAATTTATTCAATAATAGCGATCATAGTGAATCTATTCAATAATAACGTCTATAGAGTGAATCTATTCAATAATAGCGATCATAGAGTGAATTTATTCAAGAATAGCGATCATAGAGTGAATTTATTCAAGAATAGCGATCATAGAGTGAATCTATTCAAGAATAGCGATCATAGAGTGAATCTATTCAATAATAGCGATCATAGAGTGAATCTATTCAATAATAGCGATCATAGAGTGAATCTATTCAATAATTGCGTTTATAGAGTGAATTTATTCAATAATAGCGATCATGGAGTGAATTTATTCAATAATAGCGATCATAGAGTGAATCTATCCAATAATAGCGATCATAGAGTGAATCTATGCATTATAATCGATTTTAGTGTGAATCTATGCATTATAATCGATCTTAGTGTGAATCTATGCATTATAATCGATCTTAGTGTGAATCTATGCATTATAATTGATCGATCTTAGTGTGAATCTATGCATTATTATCGATCTTAGTGTGAATCTATGCATTATTATCGATCTTAGTGTGAATCTATGCATTATTATCGATCTTAGTGTGAATCTATGCATTAGAATCAATCTTAGTGTGAATCTATGCATTATTATCGATCTTAGTGTGAATCTATGCATTAGAATCAATCTTAGTGTGAATCTATGCATTATTATCGATCTTAGTGTGAATCTATGCATTAGAATCAATCTTAGTGTGAATCTATGCATTATTATCGATCTTAGTGTGAATCTATGCATTATTATCGATCTTAGCGTGAATTTATGTAGTAAGTTTGGAGATAGAAGTGAAATTGGAATATTTGGAACATAACCCTTCGATATCCGGCTCGAAATTGGATATTTAAAGGACATTTTAACTATAAAATTATGAGTGCGCCTGTGAGGTCAGGCTGGTCTTTAATGCTATACATTTTTTCTGATCATTCTAGGGTTAATACTTTAGCTAAATCTATGGGACCAGGAGTGTGGATAGTTAAATTACACAAATTTTGATACTATTGAGAACACGTTATTCTTTATAGGCAAGTACACTAGTTACAAATGAACTGTTTATTACTCGTTAGTTTTTACGGGCAAGTATACTAGTTACAAATAGACTGTTTATTACTCGTTATTCTTTATAGGCAAGTACACCAGTGTGATATCCTAGCGTTTCTATTTCTTCAGATTATAGCCCATGTGTTTGGTTTAAAATGTTGAGTTGTGTTGGAGATAGAAGAGTTTCTTTGTTATTTTAGTGGTAATAGTTTGAGAAGATTTGAACTTCTGATTCCAGTCGATAATTGTACACGTCTCTATTTTTTTGTGACTTGTGTACACTTAAATGTTTGGTGTTCACAGGTAACTTGTAATTTCTTTTTTTAATGAAGTCGCCTGGAGCCTTTGCGATGCTTGTGTTATTCAACATTTTTCTTCGGTTGGAAATAGTGATATAGTTTGTGTATATTTGTAGTTTATGAAAGAAATCATTTCGTATATTTAATAATCAGCTTTCAAAAAGGTTGGTAAAGTAAAAAAATAGAAATAAACCTAATGAAGTAATTATGTCAAATGCGTAAATTTTGCCAAAAAACAATAGGACTAATAGAAAAGATTAAGAAAGATATGATATTGGAGAAGAAATTAAAATCAAATAGAATTATAGAAAATGTCTTTGAGTCAACATTTGTAGTTATTCCCCGTGAAAATGACCACTGGAAAAATGCTCACACAGAAAATTGCCCACAAGGAAAATTACCCAAAAAGGGCAAAAGTCCACAGTTATAAAAGCACACAAGGAAGATAGCCCACACTATAATTTGAATATTAAATTATACAATTTGTTACAAATACACATATATCGGGATGTGTGCCCCCCCCCCCCCCTTCCTACCAATTTATTATACAGTGCAACTCCTCTATAATTATTTCCTGTATAGTGAACCATTCTGATTAGTAGAGTCCTGAGTAATGAACTAGCCTGTGTACTGAATATATTTTTTTAGTCTGTTTCGAAATGACTATCAGTTTTCTACGCATCTCTATATAGGAAATTAGCAGTACTTCATCACAGAGGAGTCTTACCAATTACCAGTACAATTAACTCCTCAATGATGAAGTCCTGGGTGCCTGAACCATCCCGATTTTTAGTCCTGAGATATGAAATACCCTGTATAATGAATTTACTTGAAAAACAGTAGGGGCCATAAAAGGGAATTTGTTAAATCCTCTATAGTGAAGTAAACTATAAAGTGAACTACGTAGTTAAGTTCACTATAGATGAGTTTTATTGTACATTACAATCATGAAGTGTGCAGTACAACAAACTAGCGGATACAACACAATACATTACGGATTCAGTTTTCCTTGTGGGCCTTTTTCCGGTCACCTATTTAGAAGCATTGCATTTTTCAGAAGCAATATATTTAGATTTAGAGGCGTTAGAGGCAATGCATTTAGAGGCGTTAGAGGCAATGCATTTAGAGGCGTTAGAGGCAATGCATTTAGAGGCGTTAGAGGCAATGCATTTAGAGGCGTTAGAGGCAATGCATTTAGTGGCGTTAGATGCAATGCATTTAGAGGCGTTAGAGGCAATGCATTTAGAGGCGTTAGATGCAATGTATTTAGAGGCGTTAGAGGCAATGCATTTAGAGGCGTTAGATGCAATGCATTTAGAGGCGTTAGAGGCAATGCATTTAGAGGCGTTAGAGGCAATGCATTTAGAGGCGTTAGAGGCAATGCATTTAGAGGCGTTAGATGCAATGCATTTAGAGGCGTTAGAGGCAATGCATTTAGAGGCGTTAGAGGCAATGCATTTAGTGGCGTCAGAGGCAATGCATTTAGAGGCGTTAGAGGCAATGCATTTAGAGGCGTTAGAGGCAATGCATTTAGAGGCGTTAGAGGCAATGCATTTAGAGGCGTTAGAGGCAATGCATTTGTGGGGCAAAATCGTGCAAGTAGGTTTTCTCACTCTCAGTTATTTTCCGTTGTAGGTAGCCATTAAAGTCCTCTGGGTATCACGGCTACTTTTTGCTTCTAACATGCTTGGCAATGCTTTCAATATCCTTTATAAAGAAACATTGAAATGAAACTATTTAATCATGAATACAGAGAAACAGTAACTTATCATAAATGGGAAATCGAGACTCCACTGGCGATTATATTTTAATAAACAATATTTCGAGCAGGTTTCTTAGCTCGTTTTCAAGTTATTCCTTGAAAATTTTCATCCTAAGGTGCTTCTTAAAGTAACTTAGCAGTTAATTATCATACACATCCAAAATTGTGTATTTTCATCCAAAACGAATTCAATTGAAATTAAATTTTCTGCATAGTCTCATTTATTTTACAGATAAGTTACATTCAAAAATTTAATAGAAACATGATATTTAAATATCAAGTCAATATATTCCCGTGCATATCATAGTTACATTCTTCATGTTTAATACCCGTCGAGTAAAAGCGGACACCAAATAAATAAATAAATAAACACACTAAGGGAATTATTAGTATAGATTAGTGTACTTTCCCGTTAAAAATAAAAGGTCATCTTCAATAGCAATTTATTACCAGTTATTAGGTTACTTTTAATGAATTCAATTAGAATTACATTTTCTGCATAGTCTAATTTATTTTCCAGATAAAATACATTTAAAAATTGAATATAAACAGGGGAATTTAAATATCAAGGCAATATATTCCCGTGCGTATCATAGTTACATTCTTTATGTTTAATACCCGTAGTGTAAAAGCGGACACCAAATAAATAAATAAACACACTACGGGTATTATTAGGATAGATTGAAGGCCCCTATATCAAGCGCAAGTTGGCTTCCTATAGGGCAACATCTGAGTCTATAAAGTTGCACAAAGGTAATTCATAGTATTAGTATTACCTTTCACTGTAATAAATATAGTAAATATGTACCTATTGGTATGCAATGGTCACTGCAGAACATAAATTTAAAAATATTGTAATCACAAGATAAATTTGTTAATTATGGGTAAGATATATAAGACAATTACACTTAAAAAATACGAGTCAAATTGACTCAAAAATTTGAGTTTTCAATTTATCTCATTACCGGCTCAAGAATGTGAGTCAATTTGACTCATCTTAACATTTTACTCAAAAACAAGAGTTATATTGACTCCTAATTAATAGTTAGATTGACTCAGGTAGAGTTTTGCCTGCCTTGACTCAAACGATGAGTCAGGCTGACTCGCAATTTTTCTCAGTGTAAGTAAGACACCGCTCATTTACAAAAGACCATATTTAATAACTATCTACCCAGTAATAATGGAGATAATGTTTAAAGTGTGATAGTGAGTAAGTAAACTAAAATTAATTCAGGTAAGAGATTTAAATTCGTTGGAGTTAAACCCCCTAATAAATTAATTAATCAATTCGTTGGATCAACAAAAGATATGCAAGATTGGCTTTTACTTTTATGACACTATGGAGTTATTAAGTTGGGCCCGTATCTCGTAGCATGAGAAGGGGTATGTGTATATAAATTTCTAAACAAGTCAATATCTATGAACAGCCTTAAGTAGCCTAATGCTTAACTGATAATAATTTATAAAAGATAATATATAATATAAAAGTCTTCAAGTTTTTATTTTGAAAATTACTTTAACCCGTACATGGAGGGTGGCCTTATTTTGGGACAGCAATCTGTAGATGTGGCACATCAGCAAAGTTAAAGTTGAGCAACTGTGTACGGATTAAGTTCACTCAATGAATCTTGTATTTTTTTCATACATGATTTATGTGATGGTTATAGTTGAGATACTCATTTAAGTGAATATCCAAAAATTTAATGTGATCAACTCTAGATATTACTCCAAGTTCCAATTTTTATAACTGGAAGAAAGAGCGAAGTAATGTGTTTGCTGCCAGCTAGGTTTCAACCTTCCAAACTTCCGTTATTGATCCATATGGATCAAACAATTTGAGAGTTAAATTTGAGCGTGAGTGTGCTATCATCGGCAAATACGGTAAATTTAAATTTATCCGAACTCAAAGAGTCGAATTCATTTATAAATAATATAAACACCAGAGAACCCAGTTCACTCCCCTGGGGTACAGCATGAGTAATAGGTAAGTAATTTGAAATGTTGAACATGATTCTTTACATATTGGAGCGATCGGCTAAATCCGATTTAAGGAGACCGTCTCCCTAAAATATAATTAAATTTATTAATTAATGTACAAGTTTGAAATTTTCAGGGTTAATGCAACTACTCTATAATGGATTATTTTTTATTTATGATTTTTTTTTTCGTCTTTTCATCGTCCACGAATTGCTTTATTTTGTATTATATTTATTGTGTGCATTTATTTTATATATTATATTATTTATATATATTCTGCAATATAAAAGTATTTAACACCCTTATTTGATGGTAATTAGAAATGTATGGTTTTTGCTTTAATTCCTATTGCAATCTTTTTATCCTGTTGGCCGGCATCAGTAAAATAATAAAAATAAAAACTTTTTAATGATATACAGGCAGGCCCCGATTTTATTACACCCGAGTCTTATAAAATCTGAAATAATTACCTGGCATGTCTCGATGTTATCACAGTACATAAACATTTAAAACGGAGAATTTTTTTGTGGTGTTTATTTCACAGTAACTACAATAATCATCAATTGTAGTATTCAGATTAGGTAATTAGATGCACTAATGGTTCAGAAAATAGTATTTTATAACAGAATATTTTTAACAGTGATTACCTAAATAACATACATAATAATAATATGCAATATACTACTAAAAAAATTATTTAAAAAATTAGCTAGATATTAGTACTTTTTAGTGTTACGTTTAATTATTCAAAAGTAAAAACGTCCATGTTATTGGACTGTTTCATATTTTCAGAGTTATACATATATATATAATAATAATTATTATTTACCTCAATTGTAATTACTATAATTATTACGTATCCATACATTTATTCTTGTTAGGACCCTGCTATTTCAGTTCTAATTTTAGATACTCATAATTCATTAATTAATGCAAAATAATAAACGAGGTAAATAACTTGAAAATACAGTCAACCCGTTTAGCATATTAAATTTTATAACTGTAATCGATAGATACACATTTTTATGTGTTAATTCATATACGGCTTAAATCACTATTATATTATTGTATATTTACACCTGCTTATTAATGCAATTGTAAAAATTAATATAAAATATTTTCCATAAAAACTTTAAAATACAAAATTAAGCAAATCGTGGACGAAGTGTCCTAGACCCCCAAATAAACCCTCTATACCTGTGCTGACATGTCTTTTGTTAGACCCGACAGGTATAATTTACAATATTGTTCATCTGTTTTTGAATCTTTTCTAGAATCTTTTCAGCTCTGATATTTTAACACGTTATCTGGGAAACTATAAGACATCATTTTATGCAAAAAAGATCGACATTCTTCAGATTTGAGGGAGAGATTTAATAAGTTAAGTCCCCTTAAGACAGTTAATACTTAATTCTCTAAACCATGGAAATGAAGTTAGATAGAAGGAGAGTGTGATTCTTCACACTATCATTTGAATATACTAATTCGTAGAAAAATTTACCAAACTTTAGTATTGCCTGTATAGTAGATATCCCAGTTCTAAATCCACAATAATGAACACTGAAAGAGTAAAAGCAATATTAGTTTGAATCTTATCAATATTTTCTTCATTTTAATTAAAGAATTAATTGATTTTCTTCCTTCTCTCGTTATTTTTCCTAGATAATTCGAGAGATTTTTTCCATTTGTTTTATTATTTCTTGCGTGTTAACTTTGATTGAAATCAGACTAATATTTTTTGATACCATTTATATTACCCCGGTACCCCCAGGGGCTCTATCTCGAAGCTGTCTGTGGTGAATGGAAGAGAAGAGGCGTGCCTTTTGTTTTGAACTGTTGTAATTTGGATTGTAAATAAAATAAAAAAAAATATAAAAAAATTTTTATAAAAAATTTAACGCTAGTTGCAGTTTTAGAGGATAGCGCTAGGGTAATGCTCTTCAACTACGATGTCTTATATTTTGTGTTAGGTAGACTCGCAAGCTTCATTTACTAACACTCTTCATTTTCCTCTTAGATTTTTGTGTTTTAGAATCATAGACTTCATCAGCTATCACCTCTTCATTTTCCTCTTCTATCCGTGAGTGCAGCCACCGGTACTTGAGTCCCTTTTCGTCTCATTCCTTGGTAAGTGACTACATTCACGGAGTAGCTTTTCTGCATCCATGAGCATTGACACCGACAGTGGTAAGTGACTTTGTTCATAGAGCCACTTTCCTTCCTGACTGCTTCTTCTAGTCCCTTGCTTTTAATTTCCCTTTAACATCAGCGGTAGGACTCTTTTGTGGTTAAAACCGAGACATCTCCCCCTCCCTTAAAAAAATTCACTTTATTAATTAAAAAAAAAGATTTTTAAGTACTCTCCAGTATGTTACTAATTTCACTCAGCTCACAGTGTTAGCTTCCTTTACCGTGCAGACTGTGGCCGAGTGTCCGGCGGCACGGTACGGTTCTTCTTTTCCGGGCCTCGGGCTCTTTCACCTTCCGGTTCTTCTTCGTCTGCTTAGAGTATCTTTTTGATGTCAGTGTCTGTAGAGAATAATCACTATGCCATTATGCTATTCAGAAAATATCTAATTTATGTCTCTAATTCTAATAGTCATTTTACACTTTAAAAAAATCGAATTTGAATTGCCTTCTCATTATTTAATATATTTCTCCAAATTAAATAATTTTCCCTATTCAAGTTTTATTTCTAACTTGAATAGTTTATTTAAATATTATTGTTAATTATTCTCATATAAAGATTGCTTGCGTAGCTACAAATTTAACATTATGTAGTTCTCCTTGTTTCTTCAGCGTCAGATTAGTGTTACGTACAATTGTTGCACACAGAGTATTAAAAACTTTAAAAGCAAATAATAAAATATATACTGAACCGAATTGTATGTTGTTTGCAGAATAATGATCGTAGACCTTAGTTCTATATTATTATGTAATAAACTCATTTTTTCCCTGGAGCCTGGAGAGGACCTTTAATAATTATTGTTTATTATTTTTATTTTTATTTATACTATTTATTATTTTTATAAGAATAATGTTTTCATATCTACATTGTCACCTTATTTTAAAACCTTTAATATATATCTATTAGGTCTTCATTATTTCTCTAATTCCTTAATAAGTGACTGTATTCACAAAGTAGCTTTTCTGCATCCATGAGCTTATCACCGTCTGGTGGTATGTGACTTTGTTCATGGAGCCACTTTCCTTTCTGACTGCTTCTTCCAGTCCCTTGTATTCATTTTCCTTTGCGTCAGTGATATGACCTTTTGTTAATGCTTTATTTGTACTAGTATACTCGTGCCATCAAAAATGACGGTACTTTTTCAATATCAATTTTATGTTCACTGATGGTTGTTCAATTTTTGTAATAATTATACATTATATTTAGCCTTATAATATACATTATATTTAGCCTTATAATATACATTATATTTAGCCTTATAATATACATTATATTTAGCCTTATAATATACATTATATTTTGCCTTATAATATACATTATATTTAGCCTATTAATATACATTATATTTTGCCTTATAATATACATTATATTTAGCCTTATAATATACATTATATTTAGCCTTATAATATACATTATATTTAGCCTTATAATATACATTATATTTAGCCTTATAATATACATTATATTTAGCCTTATATTATACATTATATTTAGCCTTATAATATACATTATATCTAGTTTCAAAATATTATCGGTTACAGTCTGTCTCTTCCGTCGTGCGCATTGCCGTTTCCGGTCAATTAAGTATCGGTACCTCTACGCTATGTCCTTGTTATAATTAAAATAAAGCGTATTTTATTAGACAAAGAAACGTACATTGGTAGTTTCATGATTTTTTTATAAGAGATACTTGATTTTATGAATTTCTATCGATGATTTTTTTATTTTCTATAAAATTTTGTTTTATGAATATATAATTTTTATATTTTTCATTTACTTTTTAAAAAATCTTCAAAATCATCCCTTTGGTCCCGAACTGTTGTAATTTGTATTGTCTATTTTTTTTTTTTTTCATAACTTCTACTCTATTTGGTAACCATGATACCTGCAGGTATCATGGTTACCAAATAATATATATTGAATAATATTTATTATTTTTTTTTACGTGTCCGAAAATGTGGAATGGTCTGTTTATTCGGCACTTACCCTGCATCTTTTTTCCCTTTATTCGCATCTTTTTCATAGTTATCCAATTTACTCTTCATCATTTATAGAATTCTCTTCTCAAATGCATCAGTCACTGCTGTTAAATATTTTCTTTAATGTTAGCATAGAAAACGATGAGAGTTTTCGGCAGTAACTATTCTATTCTAATTTCAAATTTTCCATTAATTTTAAATGTTATTATTATAATGGTATTTATTTTTTTCAGTACATTATTTCTTCAGCCTATAAATTCCACATTATATAAAGTTTATTAACTAATTACCGTAAACCTTGCTCGTTACTTTAGATATTAATTTATTCCTTGGTAAGTGACTGTATTCAATTCACGGAGTAGCTTTTCTGCATCCATGAGCATGGTCACCGACTGTGGTAGGTGACTTTGTTCATGGAGCAACTTTCCTCTCTGACTGCTTCTTCCAGTCCCTTGTACTTAATTTCCTTTTGACGTTAAACCCCTACTAAATTAATTAATTAGAAATTAATTTAACCATTGAATTTTAAATGTTTATTTTTCTTGATAATAAAACACAAATGGTATATGCATATTTTATATACATATGAAATTACTGGAGAAGTTCTCTACTACGAACTTTCGAGATGTGAACTGTTTTTACATTTTCTATGTAGTGCTTTCAATGAAAACTTTTTACGGGTAACTGATTTAGATACACGACTTTAAAGTAATTTAGTATTCTTATTTGTAGGATAGTTTAGTTACTAAAGTATTGTAATAAACTGCTAATGTAACCCTCACAATGTACTGTACTGTAGTTGTTTCATTACCATATGAAGAGGTGCTATAGTTTATACAAGCTGTTACCATTTTCTATGTTTGATTATAAAATAGGTTTTCGAGGGTAACTATTGTAAGCATGCCATCCTCAGATACGAATGACCTCTAGCTATGAACCAATCTAAATATGTAGTAGGAGAGAGAGTTCTACTATTCTAATCATATGGCTGGCGGACACTTGGCCGAAGGACACTTGGCTGAAGAGACTTTCGGCCGAAACATTTTCATTTTGAAAACAAAAAATGGGATAGTAACATTATCTAATATAAAATAAATAATAACTTTGTATAATATAATAACCAATGATAACAAGTTCTAAAGTACGAAGAGAAGCAATAGATGCTTGTTTTTCGTAATATGGATACACATAGAATAAAAAGTCTTGAGGCCAAATGTCTGCACACCCAATCACATTTTAGAATAATATAGTCTCCGTCAAACAGTTCGAAGTTTTCTTTCTCTTCATAGAAAACTGAAAGAAATTTATGCTCTAACTATGTTATCTATATATTAATGCGATAGCGTGTATGTTAGTTTATGTCACTTACTATACATGCTTTTATAGGGTGACCCACACAAAAGTGAACCCATCTTTGAATTAATATAAATATTGTACTCAAGAATAAATAGAAATTAGAGTTTAGGTAAAATGAAAAAATATATATTTTTACTTGTATCCATTATACCACCGTCATTGCTTAAGTTTCGTCATTTATAAATACAAAATTTCTATTAATTAATTGTTGGGTAGCCCCCAGCGGCTCTATCCTGAAGCTGTCTGTGGTGAATGGAAGAGAAGGGGGTGGCGTGACTGGCGTCCCTTGGGCCGCGAACTGTTGTAATTTGGAATATGGATGGTCTTTTTTCATTTTAACCATGTTTATCATTTTTTCAACGCTACTTGTAGTTTTAGAGGATATCGCTAGGGTTATGATCTTCAACTACGAGGTCTTAGATTTTTGTGTTAGGTAGACTCGTAGGCTTCATTTACTATCACCTCTTCATTTTCCTCTTCCATCCGTGAGTGCAGCCACCGGTGCTTGTGTCCCTCTTCGTCACATTCCTTGGTAAGTGACTGCATTCACGGAGTAGCTTTTCTGCATCCATGAGCATTGTCACCGACGGTGGTAAGTGACTTTCTTCATGGAGCCACTTTCCTCTATGACTATTTCTTCCAGTCCCTTGTATTTAATTTCCTTTTGACGTCAGCAATATGGCCTTTGGTTCCGAAGCAGACGTTAAACCCCTACTAAAATAAATAATTGTTGGGTACACTTTTTCTGGGACACCCAGTATAGCAGTGGTGACTATACCTATGAGAACCGCACGAAATTGCCCTGGAGCCTCCTATTTAACTAACGAAAACCGTAACATTGAGAACATAACATTCAGAAAAAATAATACCAATTTAAAAGGATAAAATATTTGATATTTTATGAAAAAAATGCAATTTAATTTTCAATAAACTTTTAATTAACCTGATTTATTATTTGTTCAGTCTGTATCATAAATACCGATTTAAAAAATTTAAAAAAAATGTTGGTCGGGGAAGTGAGGGTGGGAGAAGTGTAGGTGGAGGAAGCGAAGGTAAACTGTAGAGTTAAAATATAACTAAAAAAGGTTGTGTGGGTAAAAGGTTGTGTGGGTAAAAGGTTGTGTGGGTAAAAGGTTGTGTGGGTAAAAGGTTGTGTGGGTAAAAGGTTGTGTGGGTAAAAGGTTGTGTGGGTAAAATGTTGTGTGGGTAAAATGTTGTGTGGTGATAATATTCAATGGATGAAGTTTACTTTATTTATTACATTGAATTTACTCTCTATAACTAAACTGTTTAACCGACTGAAACGTTTAGTTTATTGGTTAGACCAAAACCGATCTGTTGATTTCACAATTCCGTGGTATATCCAAGAGGTTCAGCTAGCTACCTTCGCAGAATGCGGGAAGGCTATATTATTGATGGCATTCATTTATTTATCATCTTGTTATTCGCATAAATGAAAAATTATGCGAAAAATTGCCTGAAATTTGGTGAAACGATTGGTCCATGTTCAGTGACCTGCTGATAGAATTTTAGGAGCGACCCAGCCAAAGGTCAAGGTCATGGTCATTTATAACTAAAAAAGTATTTTACCATATTGCATGAAACTTGGTGGGACGATTGTTCAATATACAGGAACCACTTTTTCAGATTTTCGGAGTGATTGGGTCAAAGATCAAGGTCAAGGCCATTTATAACTCAATAACTCAAAAAGTGTTCAACTAAATTGTCTGAAATTTCATGGGACGATTGGAAAATGTCCACGAACCATCAGGTAAAATTTTGGGAGGGATCCTTTCAAAGGTCAAGGTCATTTATAACTCAATAACTCAAAAAGTATTGAACCATATTGCATGAAACTTGGTGGGACGATTGGTCACTAACCAGTCACCAGATTATTAGATTTTAGTAGCAAACGGATAAGCGGCGGCGAATGTTTGCGCTCTACCGAGTGCACTTAATCTAGTTTTTCAGTAAATTGATAAGATGATATTTTGAAATTCAAAGTTGATTAAAACGATCTAATAAATAGAATTATAGAATTAAGGTATGAAATATTTTAATGTATATTTGATCCTAGGGATTGGTGGTGTGTTGACTCTTGTGACTTTTTTTTATCAAGAGTGGTGACTCTTGTGACTCTTTTTTATCAAGAGTGGTGACTCTTGTGACTCTTTTTTATCAAGAGTGGTGACTCTTTTTTATCAAGAGTGGTGACTTTTTTATCAAGAGTGGTGACTCTTTTTTATCAAGAGTGGTGACTCTTTTTTATCAAGAGTGGTGACTCTTTTTTATCAAGAGTGGTGACTCTTTTTTATCAAGAGTGGTGACTCTTTTTTATCAAGAGTGGTGACTCTTGTGACTCTTTTTTATCAAGAGTGGTGACTCTTTTTTATCAAGAGTGGTGACTCTTTTTTATCAAGAGTGGTGACTCTTTTTTATCAAGAGTGGTGACTCTTTTTTATCAAGAGTGGTGACTCTTTTTTATCAAGAGTGGTGACTCTTTTTTATCAAGAGTGGTGACTCTTTTTTATCAAGAGTGGTGACTCTTTTTTATCAAGAGTGGTGACTCTTTTTTATCAAGAGTGGTGACTCTTTTTTATCAAGAGTGGTGACTCTTTTTTATCAAGAGTGGTGACTCTTTTTTATCAAGAGTGGTGACTCTTTTTTATCAAGAGTGGTGACTCTTTTTTATCAAGAGTGGTGACTCTTTTTTATCAAGAGTGGTGACTCTTTTTTTTATCAAGAGTGGTGACTCTTTTTTTTATCAAGAGTGGTGACTCTTTTTTTTATCAAGAGTGGTGACTCTTTTTTTTATCAAGAGTGGTGACTCTTTTTTTTATCAAGAGTGGTGACTCTTTTTTTTACCAAGAGTGGTGACTCTTTTTTTTATCAAGAGTGGTGACTCTTTTTTTTACCAAGAGTGGTGACTCTTTTTTTTATCAAGAGTGTTGACTCTTTTTTTTATCAAGAGTGGTGACTCTTTTTTTTATCAAGAGTGGTGACTCTTTTTTTTATCAAGAGTGGTGACTCTTTTTTATCAAGAGTGGTGACTCTTTTTTATCAAGAGTGGTGACTCTTTTTTATCAAGAGTGGTGACTCTTTTTTATCAAGAGTGGTGACTCTTTTTTATCAAGAGTGGTGACTCTTTTTTATCAAGAGTGGTGACTCTTTTTTATCAAGAGTGGTGACTCTTTTTTATCAAGAGTGGTGACTCTTTTTTATCAAGAGTGGTGACTCTTTTTTATCAAGAGTGGTGACTCTTTTTTTTTATCAAGAGTGGTGACTCTTTTTTTTTTATCAAGAGTGGTGACTCTTTTTTTTTATCAAGAGTGGTGACTCTTTTTTTTATCAAGAGTGGTGACTCTTTTTTTTTATCAAGAGTGGTGACTCTTTTTTTTTATCAAGAGTGGTGACTCTTTTTTTTTATCAAGAGTGGTGACTCTTTTTTTTTATCAAGAGTGGTGACTCTTTTTTTTTATCAAGAGTGGTGACTCTTTTTTTTTATCAAGAGTGGTGACTCTTTTTTTTTATCAAGAGTGGTGACTCTTTTTTTTTATCAAGAGTGGTGACTCTTTTTTTTATCAAGAGTGGTGACTCTTTTTTTTATCAAGAGTGGTGACTCTTTTTTTTATCAAGAGTGGTAACTCTTTTTTTTATCAAGAGTGGTGACTTTTTTTTATCAAGAGTGGTGACTCTTTTTTTTATCAAGAGTGGTGACTCTTTTTTTTATCAAGAGTGGTGACTCTTTTTTTTATCAAGAGTGGTGACTCTTTTTTTTATCAAGAGTGGTGACTCTTTTTTTTATCAAGAGTGGTGACTCTTTTTTTTATCAAGAGTGGTGACTCTATTTTTTATCAAGAGTGGTGACTCTTTTTTTTATCAAGAGTGGTGACTCTTTTTTTTATCAAGAGTGGTGACTCTTTTTTTTATCAAGAGTGGTGACTCTTTTTTTTATCAAGAGTGGTGACTCTTTTTTTTATCAAGAGTGGTGACTCTTTTTTTTTATCAAGAGTGGTGACTCTTTTTTTTATCAAGAGTGGTGACTCTTTTTTTTTATCAAGAGTGGTGACTCTTTTTTTTTATCAAGAGTGGTGACTCTTTTTTTTTATCAAGAGTGGTGACTCTTTTTTTTTATCAAGAGTGGTGACTCTTTTTTTTTATCAAGAGTGGTGACTCTTCTTTATCAAGAGTGGTGACTCTTCTTTATCAAGAGTGGTGACTCTTTTTTTTTTATCAAGAGTGGTGACTCTTTTTTTTTTATCAAGAGTGGTGACTCTTTTTTTTTTATCAAGAGTGGTGACTCTTTTTTTTTATCAAGAGTGGTGACTCTTTTTTTTTATCAAGAGTGGTGACTCTTTTTTTTTATCAAGAGTGGTGACTCTTTTTTTTTATCAAGAGTGGTGACTCTTTTTTTTTATCAAGAGTGGTGACTCTTTTTTTTTATCAAGAGTGGTGACTCTTTTTTTTTATCAAGAGTGGTGACTCTTTTTTTTTATCAAGAGTGGTGACTCTTTTTTTTTATCAAGAGTGGTGACTCTTTTTTTTTATCAAGAGTGGTGACTCTTTTTTTTTATCAAGAGTGGTGACTCTTTTTTTTTATCAAGAGTGGTGACTCTTTTTTTTATCAAGAGTGGTGACTCTTTTTTTTATCAAGAGTGGTGACTCTTTTTTTTATCAAGAGTGGTGACTCTTTTTTTTATCAAGAGTGGTGACTCTTTTTTTTATCAAGAGTGGTGACTCTTTTTTTTATCAAGAGTGGTGACTCTTTTATTAAGAGCAGTGGCTCTCTTCACAGCTGCTCCTCTTTTTTTAACTCTTTATTCACTAGACTCTTGCTTCCACTACCCTGAACGATAACTTATGAAAGTTCAATATTATTCCTACACCTATATCTATCAATTAGAATAAACATAAACTGTTATCCTTATATCCTGTACATATTTAATAATCTTAATGTACAATATTCACCTTGAGATATCGAATTATTTAATGAACCTATTTGATGAATTTTAAAAACAAATGTGAAATCAGTGTACGAAACATTTTGACACACTAAGCTGCATGACAACCTTCTAGGTACCGCGCATTTTTAATAATTATCTAATTTCACCAAATGCTTCCAAAATATATTAATAAATCCCCAATGAATTTCATTCACCTTAAATGATTGATTTAATTGATATATTGATGTGATGGTTCATTTTAGTGTTTGGTAGGTAGCTAGGTACCTAGGTTTGAAATCTTTTTCTTGTGGCATCACCTCTTCAGTGTATAATATAACGTGGTGAGAGTAGGTTGTGTCGCTAGCTAAGTTCCCGGTGAACACAGGTCTCTAAATGTAAATTTGACACGTTGCCAGGGCTCTTTGGCAATTTATTCTTCTTCGAACAGCATATCGCACTTATTCTTACCTTCTTCCATGTTCTAATTCTTTATTTCTATTACTTTGAGATATTTTGGTACCTAGGTAAAAACTTAGGTCTCATGCCCATTTATGACTAAATTGTTTCCAAAGATAAAAAAAGATAGCTCTCAACCCTAATTGTTATATCTTCTTATCATTTTGAGCATAATTTATCATATATTTAAATATTTGTATACTTCTTTCGCTCGCTACCTTCAATTTTTCTTTTTTTTTCTTTGACCCAATCGCATTTTCTCTTACTTTGTTTATTACATTATTTTCTCTCTCTTGCATATATTTATTCTTTGCTGTCACACTTACGATGATGAATCATTATTATTTTATTTGGCTAAATTAGGGTAATTTGAGTGAAGAGTAATCGGTCAGTTCCACATCTTCGGTCATATAAGAAAGTAAACACTATCATTAATGTTTTAACGCAATATTTTAATTGGTATCCATGATGCCTGCATGTATCATGGATACCAATTAAAATAATATGTTAAATTATTTTTCTATCGAAAAAGTTGAACTCTCCGATAACTTGAAAATTACTGTGTTTTTTTCCTGGTAACTTCAACGAATGTTAAGTAATGATCCTAATATCTATTATAAATTTTTTTATTAAATACAATTCGATCTTTTTCCCTCATGAAACACTAGAATTTAATTAATTTATTATTCCGTAGCTTTTCCAGTATAACCTTTTAAATTATTTTTCCTGAAGAAAGTTTAAGTGAAGTTTTTTTTCAATTTTTCAACTCTGAACTAAAGTTGTGTGGCTGAAAATAAAATAGTTTGAGAATGTTAGTCCCCAGCAGAGATAGCTATTAGCAAGCACTATGCTAGTAGTGGACAACAAGCACTACTGAGTGCTGATGCTAGAGCTAGAATGGCTGCGCTTGGACTATCCAAACTCTTTATACTAGACAAATATTTCTCTGAACTGCAGAAAATCTACGAAACCGAAAAGAAACTTCAAGGTAAGTTACGAATGAAGGTAAAGGATCTATCTATCCACCACTTGGAGTCTTAGACCCTACAAATGTTCGGTATATCCTTATCCCTACAATTAGGGTAACTACTCTATTACCGTTTGCTCACTGTTACCGTACAAGGGGCGTAAGTCATCAGCCAATCAGAATGTTGAAAATGTTAACCTATCATGACGTAACACTCACTTTACGGTAACTGTAAACAGTCGGTAATTGAGTAGTTACCCTGAGTTCAATAATTTTCTTCATCTCTTCAATTGGTTGAAACAAATGTAATTTTGCTAACATTTGACCTATGTTCAGCGGTAATCAGAATATATTCTATTATTTCTATTTTCTTTTCGATAGCGCTAGGATTATGCTCTTCAACTACGAGGTCTTAAATTAATATCACCTCTTCATTTTCCTCTATTATTTAATTCAGAATAGATATTGTATAAATGTTCTATCGTAAGAGTTCATCCCTAGTGGAATATTATTTGTATTGACTGTAAATAGATATTGTATGAATGTTCTTCACCATGAGAGTTCATCCCTAGTGGAATATTATTTGTATTGACTGTAATTAGATATTGTATGAATGTTCTTCACCGTAAGGGTTCATCCCTAGTGGAATATTATTTGTATTGACTGTAAATAGATATTGTATTAAATTTCTTCACCGTTAGAGTTCATCCCTAGTGGAATATTATTTGTATTGACTGTAAACAGATATTGTATGAATGTTCTTCACCGTAAGAGTTCATCCCTAGTGGAATATTATTTGTATTGACTGTAAATAGATATTGTATGAATGTTCTTCACCGTAAGAGTTCATCCCTAGTGGAATATTATTTGTATTGACTGTAAATAGATATTGTATGAATGTTCTTCACCGTAAGAGTTCATCCCTAGTGGAATATTATTTGTATTGACTGTAAATAGATATTGTATGAATGTTCTTCACCGTAAGGGTTCATCCCTAGTGGAATATTATTTGTATTGACTGTAAATAGATATTGTATTAAATTTCTTCACCGTTAGAGTTCATCCCTAGTGGAATATTATTTGTATTGACTGTAAATAGATATTGTATTAAATTTCTTCACCGTTAGAGTTCATCCCTAGTGGAATATTATTTGTATTGACTGTAAATAGATATTGTATGAATGTTCTTCACCGTAAGGGTTCATCCCTAGTGGAATATTATTTGTATTGACTGTAAATAGATATTGTATTAAATTTCTTCACCGTTAGAGTTCATCCCTAGTGGAATATTATTTGTATTGACTGTAAATAGATATTGTATTAAATTTCTTCACCGTAACAGTTCATCCCTAGTGTAATATTATTTGTATTGACTGTATATAGATATTGTATGAATGTTCTTCGCCGTAAGGGTTCATCCCTAGTGGAATATTATTTGTATTGACTGTAAATAGATATTGTATTAAATTTCTTCACCGTTAGAGTTCATCCCTAATTATTTAATCTAGTTAATAATATCAAAATAAATTAATGGATTTGTGTCATCCAATAACCCAATTCTTTAATTTACATTTACGATTTATTAACTCTTTTACAGTACATTTATTTATTAATTAGAGTATTAAATGATTATATCTTTTTAGAATTTACACAACTTTATTACATTTACCATTAATAGACTTATTTCTTATCGCTGCATAGTATTTAATGATTATCTTTTATTTTGTCATTTGGAAAATGTTTATTTTGCGTTCTTCCGAAAATTCTATTCCAATTCCACTGACTTTTTTTTTTATCAAATATTGTTTTTATGTGTTCATAATCAATTAATTTCATCTTTTTAATAGTATGAACTTTAAAATTGTTCATTAATGTTTTTCTTACATAAATTCATCTATTTTTTTTTTTTGGAATGGTTCACATATACTAAATAAACTCATTATTGTTATTATATGAGTGATAGATCTGCTCATTAGTTATTGTTAGTATATGAGTGATAGATCTGCTCATTAGTATTGTTAGTATATGAGTTATAGATCTGCTCATTAGTTATTGTTTGTATATGAGTAATAGATCTACTTAGTTTCCAAACAACTATGCTCACTATTAATTGATTAATTAATGACGTCGCTACAATTGTTACCGATATATTTGTACTCTAATTTCAGTAACATACAATTAGCTTGATAGCTACACCTGTACTAAATTTGTTCACTTCCATCACTTAGAATATCTAATTTACATGCTTTATATCCAAGAGAAGTTATTTTGTTAGGTATCAAGATATATATGGGTCTGCCTTTTTGATAGCTCTCTTCAAATTAAAACAATTTGCTGTTCGATAAGACTTTGGTTTGGTCTGTACTCTATACTGCTAGTCTCGTCTGATGAGAATCTTATAGCAAGTATATCATCTTTGAATTTTTAGATCTAAATTAGTAGTTCAGTTTTTATTAGACGCCCCCAGGGCATCTATTAATAAAACACCACAGCTGTCTGAGGTGAATGGAAGAGAAGAGGGGTCGCATCCCTTGGACCCAGAACTGTTGTATTGTCTTTTTTCATTTTACCATGTTTATTATTTTTCTAACTCTACTTGCAAATTTAGTAGAGGATAGCACTAGGGTTATGCTCTTCACCTACTGGGTCTTAGATTTTGTGTTAGGCTTCATTTACTACCACCTCTTCCTTTTTCTCTTCCATCCATGAGTGCAGCCACCGGTACTTGTGTCCCTTTCTATCACATTCTTTGGTAAGTAACTGCATTCACGGAGTAGCTTATCTGCATACATGAACATATAGATGACTCTGTTTCAGTGATATTGATATTATTGAATTAAATCTCTTTTAAAATTGCACAATGAAATTATTTAAATGACCAATATTCACAAAGGTATTTTCATTCGGAAACTTGACTGCGTCCGGTAATTCATACCTAAATCTCATCTAACACATTTTGCAGTTAACCCTCAACCGAATGATAAAGTAGTTCATACAAGGTTGTCCAGGTTGTTTCTAATCGCCTCCAGTGTGATAGAGTGAATGTTTTCAAGGTCTCTGCTACTCCCATTTACCCATTTGAAAAACGGAGTGGTACGAATATGTACCACGCCTTTCTCTATCCTCATATCCAAATACTTTCCTACTATTTCAACTCTAATTCAATGCAATGAGTGTACCATTGGTGTCTTTTTGACGTCACGAGTCACTTAGAGTAGAAGTAGGCATGCATCACCTTCTAAGTACCAAACCGTAGTCAAGATGATAAATAGTTCACTAGAAATATAAAAAAGCAAAAACTGCGGTAACTATACAAAATTGAAGTGTTTGTGTACACTTAAGCGAAAATTATTTTCGTAATTTTTTGTTCAAAATTCACCTGATCAGAACAATTAATTATTATGTAATCGTAAAACTTTGACTTAATCATAGTACCCTTGGTTACATCGTGTATAGGTATTTAGCATCATTTCTGCTCTATTTATTTTTTCAAATTGTTAATTGGTGTAAATACCTCTTTTTCATTACAATTATACTATTTAAACTTTCTTAACTGTTATATAATCTTAAACATTACATTTCATTACAGCTGAATCTACCAAATTAGCTTCTGTATACCTAATCAAAAGAAGTTTGCTATTTCTTCCATGTCGGTTGACCGATTGTAACTAGGTTAATACCTTATTTTTCTAAGGTATGATAAATCATTTTTGAAGGACCAATTTTGAAATCTCGCTCTTGACGTGTAAAAAATCTTCTGCATAACAAATCAAGAGCATATGTACCAACCTCGGCTTTAGTTTCAACTCTGTGGTGAAAGTAAGTAAGACTGACTGTGCAGCCATACCCATTGCCTGCCTCGACGGTAGCGACTCTCTGCCTATAATAACTTTCAGAAATGTTTTCACTTCTGACTAATGTGCGTAATTTGTTCGGTCTTCACTGTCAATTTGTGATTCGCTTCAGCATCCACAAGTCTTGCTAAATTCGATCGACTATTTAATTAGGTTATCGATGCTGCTAACCTGTTTTGAAGCAAAAGGTCTGAAGAATCTGACCAGCGGAAGAGCGGCCAGTAGTTGAAGGTTAGGAATCCATTGGTCTGTTTGTTGCCGCACAGTTTCTAATAACTTTATATCGTCCACCCTTTTATAGGACATTTCCCTATGACCAACAAGAATGATCAATTGTTGCTTCTTAGCAATAATCGACCACCTTTCGACCCTTCTGTGCATATTAAAAAACACGAAATTTTTCCACTATAAACAAAAAGATTACTAATATTAATGATCCCAGGAGCTCGATTTCGATCACTTCGAAGACCTCTGTTCTAATAGACCTCAAAGATTCGTATGTCCAAGCTACCTATTTAACATTGAATGAAACTTGGTATTGTTGTTCGATTAAACTTGAATGACTATGTCCTTTAAACTAATTATTTTGGTGAACAAATCCTAATTAGATCTAGATCTGGGCACACTGTTCGTATGTATACCTGTAATATATTCTGCTATTTTATTATGTTGTCTAGGTGAAATTGTCCGTGTTTTCTAGTTCAGTTTATGGAGATTCTTTTGGTGATTCACATTCAAAGTAACTTGCTTCTATCCGGGCTGTTTAATTTCATATAGTTTGTATACTTCTGTAGTATTTACAGGAAAAGCATTTTATGCAACAGTTATATTCATGAATTAAAAAAGTTGTGTACAACGCCACTTTTCGCAATGAAAAAATTGGGATCAGCAAAAATAAGATACCATGAAACCATGAAAGACTGAATTATTATACTACATAAGTCCTTCAATCAAGTTTAACTTGATAAATTTTTTACAAATCGTTTTATAGTTATTTTTTTAACAAAAATAATTTTTTTAAATCTTTTTCTTACGAAAATCCTTTTCTTTCAAAAATCTTTTTTTTTTCAAGAATAACTTTTCTAACAAAAGAAAAACTTTTTTAACAAAAATCTATTTTTCTGACAAAAATCAATTGCCTAACAAAAGCAATGAATGGATACTTCTTTTTTTTTATTTAGTTTAATAATTTATTTTTTACCGTAACACTAAGGAATATTACCGTAGTGACCCAAGAACAGAAGTGACCACTATACGTGTTTCGTAAGAACATTCCGCACCTACCGATGAATGGAACTCGGGCACATCTTTTTTTGTCCTTATGCATACATTTTCTGACGGAGAAACTGGCGAAGCTAATTTTCCTTATAGCAATAAAAATATTTACAATTTCAACAATCTATCAGCTGGTTTACTATAATGACCAAAATTGTAATTCTACGATTTGAATGTTATAGGAGTAAGATATCGATGAGAGGGTTCAACTAAATTTAAAAATAGATGAAGTAATAGTTTCATTTCTGGATTTTAACCTAAATCTTGGATTGTGTTGGACCTAGGTAAAATTGCACAGAAGTTCGTCAGGGTATTTCAGTGCACACAGAGCGGTCGGTGGCAAGTTTTCTAGTCGCTTACCTGCTCAGGTGTCCTGAGGCTATACGTAACAGCCTACTCATTATGATACACCACTGGAATCTGGATGCTCCTGCTGCTGATTCAAATGGAATAATCTAGTTTAACCCATCTAGGATGGACTCTTTTCTATCCACCGCCATACGATCTGCATATCTAAATAATTTCTCTCGGAGAAAATATTTAAGGAAAGAGTAATTGAAGTATGATAGAGAAGAGTCCTTAGGTTTAGACTTTTGTATGAATAAAGCTTGTTTGAAATTTCTCCATTCTCGCCATTTTAATCACTCCTAGCTACCTGCATTCCATTTCGCGCAAGGCCTATTTGCTTATTCTGATATACACGTCGAATTTTATTTAGCCTAAAATGTCTCGGAGCATGCTAATACAGAATATTACACTGCAGTTTAACCCCCAGACAAAAAAGTTGCTGAAGATTTAATGGGAATTTTATGCCGTAGTTCGGTTACAAGACTGACGGGTTGTTGGTAATTTGTCTCGAAGTATATATGGAGAAGCTGTAAAATCTCATCTAAACCTAATGCTGCGAAGTAACTATATTTACCAGCGGTGACTCTATGAAATAGTGGAGAGTTTTCTTTAGGGAGGTTAGTGAAGCAGTTTGAATATGTTGTAAAGTAAACTTTTTGGTTGTTAAAGTATCTAGAAAATACTTACAATTTCTAACTACATTCAAAATCCATATATTCAGCAATATGTAATTTGAATTCTATAGGTTCAAATTATTAAAAATTCAAATGTTTTTTAGACACCGGAAAAAGAAGTAACAAATATTTATAAAATGTAAAGAAATAAAATTCACTTTAGAAACTAGAACTCCATATCTCCAGCATAGATCTAATCTTCAGCGACTTTTTTTATCTGGAAGCTGAACTGCAGTGTTATATTCTGTAATGGCATGCACCGAGATAATTAGGGCTTCCATTCTTTCTCCCAAGAAACTCATCTGGTATTATAATCTTAGCAATATATTGGTATATGATTGAATTCATAAATAATACTGGTTTGTTCATGTTTGAATAACATCACTAGTTTAATTGAATATTATTTCAGTATTCCAACCTAGTTGTTTTAATTGTATAGTTTCGAAAATTTTCAAGAATTTAAATATGAAATTTGATCGGCGATCTCTGAAGCAGAGAGTAGGTCTGTAGCAAATTTAGCTGCAATAGAGAGGTAAGGTAGCATGATTCTGGTTATGGATGTAACTAGCGTTTGGCTTGATAGGGATGTAGGCTAGGCTAGCTAAAATTTTGGAAGATAGTATTGAGCAGGATAGGTAAGTAGAGGTGAGAGGTAGGTAGCATTGAGAGCTAGATAGTTAGGTAGGAATCATTCAGCAATGTAGCATTGAGAGCTAGATAGTTAGGTAGAAAGCATTCAGCAAAGTAGGTAGGTAAACTAGATAGTTAGGTGAGAAGCATTCAGCAAAGTAGGTAGATTGCGTTCAGAGCTGAATAGTTAGGTAGGAAGCATTCATCAAGGTAGGTAGGTTGCGTTGAGAGCTAGATAGTTAGGTAGGAAGCATTCAGCAAAGTAGGTAGATTGCGTTGAGAGCTAGATAGTTAGGTAAGAAGCATTCAGCAAGGTAGGTAGGTTGCGTTGAGAGCTAGATAGTTAGGTAGGAAGCATTCAGCAAAATAGGTAGATTGCGTTGAGAGCTAGATAGTTAGGTAGGAAGCATTCAGCAAGGTAGGTAGGTTGCGTTGAGAGCTAGATAGTTAGGTAGGAAGCATTCAGTAAAGTAGGTAGGTTGCGTTGAGAGCTAGATAGCGTCATAACTTATGCTGCCTGACTGCTATACTCCATTCCCTTAGAGCTTTAATTAAGTTGATTGTGCCGCGCATTTCTACAGCTAATTAGCAAGACAGGGATGATCTGTTAGATGGCAATTTTTCTTGAATTATCTGTTTAGCGGTAATCTTAAAAGAGCGCCAAACTGGTACGCTAGTTTATTGACCTGAATTATTGTTAGAATAAGTAACACTAGTTTAAAATATTTGATAACTTTTCTACAAATTGAAACATCTAGTACGACATTTTTACCCTTCACCCAAAATGTTGTATGTGACATCTAGTCTGACCGCATCATGTGCTTAAGTTTTATGTGTCCGCATATCTCTGCCCTATTATGACTTTCCCTGGGGCTGTTAGAACCTCGCAACCATCTCTTTCATTCGGATTAATGATCACGGGAAGCCTTTTGATCTTCGCTGTGTCTATTTATCAGATTACTTAGTAGAAAACAGGTGTCATGAGATGTATATTGGTTATATTTTATTGGTAATTCCAATTATTTTCTTATCATAAATTTCTATTAGTTTATTTTATGTTACAATATATATTTATAATATTTATTATTAGTTTAAACACAAGTCTTCTCCCTATATGATTCCCAAGAAATTAATTAAAGCGTAGTTTACTTTTCCTATTTCCTAACCTTCAATAATTATCTTATTTATTAAGTTAATTTCTCATTGCATCAGCAGCATTCAATATCGAAGCTTATTATTTTCCATTTGATGTTAAACCCTAACAAAAGTTCAATGGTCCTACCAATAACCATGAATATGACAAGACATTGCTGATCTCTCCTCATTTGGACTCTTTACCTTTAGTTTTTATGCTAACTACTCAATTTACGACGAAGTAAAATCCGTGTTGTTCTGAGATTAGGAAGGCATTGGAATCCTTTTCTCAAGGTGTCTGATTACACTGAACACAACAACTCTTGCCTTATCAATTGCACTACAAGGCCTACTTTCAGTCTTGAAAAGTAGGGATCGAGTGAGACCAGACCTGCAAGTGAATCTTTAGCATGACTTCGAAAGAGAATTATAAATTTATAGATTTTAATAGAAGTATCTGTATTTTTTTGTCAAGCTTAATATCATCAGGAAATTATGTCCAAAGTATAATTGTTACTTAGGAAAATTATACCAAAACCTTAGTAACTACTGAAATTAGTTAAAAATGTTAGATAGTTAAGAAATATTCTGTAGTCTAATTTTCTAATGTTTTATTTTACAAAACTCTGCTTATTGGGAAGTTACATACTCTATTCATTTTTTCTCATTATGTGATTAGATAAAATGTTAATGGTTATTTTTTTCTTGGAATTCAATCACCCTTATCGCCGGAAGGTATTCCTAAATGCTTGTGTACTGCATCTCAAACCGGCATTTTCCCCTGTTTCATTAACATCACACACTAATGGCATCAATTTCCTGTCTGTTATAAAGATAAATGCCATTACGTAATACTTGATACTCTTATTATAAATCCATAAAGTTCAGGATCCGGGTTTACTTTTCCTCTTTCTCTAGAGTTAAAATTACAAAATTGTAATTTTTCAGTTTCATAATCCATGTTCTGTTCATTTTTCTTTTCAGTTAAGGACATAGGGTTTAGTTTCTCAATGTCTAAGAATCAATAGGTATATATTCACAGATCTAGGTTTACTTTCTTCTTATTCCAACATTTAGATTTAGGTTTTCAATGATTCAGAATTTAGATCGGGTTTTTAAAGGTTCTAGATTCTGTATGATTAAAAACCTAAACCTAGGTTTTGGAATAATAAAAAGTATACCTAGATCTTGAAATAAAAAGACCTAGATTTTAAGACTTCACTATTCTAAAATCTTAATTTATATTTAAATTCTGAGACCTAGGTCTAGATTTTTATTGTGCCAAAATCTATAAGTTAAGTTTTGCAGTTTTACCAAGACATAATGTCTCTATTCCTGCTCTGTTCATCTTGCACTCACCGTGATTCAAGCCAACCCTCTGCCCCGTGGTTATCAGTAGTGGTATCTCAGCCAGTCCGCGGGGGACCATCGAAACATGCTAAACCTCTTTGGCGAAGAATGGCCCCTCATACCAGAATGCAAAGGCTATTAATATGAAGTGCTCTCTAATTTATGAAGATTTTCCATTGAGGAAGTTTCCAAAAAGTCATTGTTTGACCAGCCTTTATATGCAAATCAGCGGATTAATTACATGGGATGTCCATTGATTCGTGAAGCCACGAAAATAAAGTAATTTCTAAGTGAAGGAATTATCAATTTTATGTGAATTTATAATGGCTGATTATTTTAATCGTAGTGAAATATTGATTTTTTATAGTCAAATTTAAAGTAAACCTCTAATCAATTCAATGCTATAAATCTATTTAAATCATATGCAGAAAAAAAGAGTCACTGCGATGATGTACCATCAGAGAAAAGAGCCAGTGTGATTATTTACTATCAAAGAAAAGAGTCACTGTGATGGTGTACTATCAGAGAAAAGAGTCACTGTGATGGTGTACTATCAGAGAAAAGAGTCACTGTGATGATTTACTATCAGAGAAACGAGTCACTGTGATGGTGTACTATCAGAGAAAAGAGTCACTGTGATGATGTACTATCAGAGAAAAGAGTCACTGTGATGATGTACTATCAGAGAAAAGAGTCACTGTGATGATGTACTATCAGAGAAACGAGTCACTGTGATGATTTACTATCAAAGAAAAGAGTCACTGTGATGATTTACTATCAAAGAAAAGAGTCACTGTGATGGTGTACTATCAGAGAAAAGAGTCACTGTGATGGTGTACTATCAGAGAAAAGAGTCACTGTGATGATGTACTATCAGAGAAAGGAGTCACTGTGATGATGTACTATCAGAGAAAAGAGTCACTGTGATGATGTACTATCAGAGAAAAGAGTCACTGTGATGATGTACTATCAGAGAAAAGAGTCACTGTGATGATGTACTATCAGAGTATGGAGTCACTGTGATGATGTACTATCAGAGAATGGAGTCACTGTGATGATGTACTATCAGAGAAAGGAGTCACTGTGATGATGTACTATCAGAGAAAGGAGTCACTGTGATGATGTACTATCAGAGAAAGGAGTCACTGTGATGATGTACTATCAGAGAAAGGAGTCACTGTGATGATGTACTATCAGAGAAAGGAGTCACTGTGATGATGTACTATCGGAGAAAGGAGTCACTGTGATGATGTACTATCGGAGAAAGGAGTCACTGTGATGATGTACTATCGGAGAAAGGAGTCACTGTGATGATGTACTATCAGAGAAAAGAGTCACTGTGATGATGTACTATCGGAGAAAAGAGTCACTGTTATGATGTACTATCGGAGAAAAGAGTCCCTGCATGATGCTAATTTCACAAATCAGTTTTTTAAGTTTTTATTATTTTCAAATCTTACCAATTGGTCGTCGTGTATCCAATTTTACAATATCTACTAGCAAATGCAATTAGTATTTTTTTTCTATTAATTAGTATCCTGTGACGGAATCCTTTCTTTGAATTTAGCTACATTCCAGCACACTATTTTTCTCCGGGTATCATTGCTACCTGGGATAGGTCACTATACTGTAAAACCAGCCTTTTATTACCCAGTTAATCTTTGCATAAACTTACGATCGATTTAGCTAATTCTACTGACGCTCCTGAATTAACAACTAGTGTACTTTGACTCTGACAAATGACTCTTATTTTGCATATTATAGGTGAGTAAAATTAAAGGATTAACCCATCACCATGTTATGTGTCACATGTGAGACAAATAAATACAAGAAAATCTGGTGGATCTCTTTACTTCTACGGTTAGGTTTTTTTTCGATTCACTTTTACAGTCTGAAATACTTGTACGTCTGAATTTTTTCATGACTTATATTATATCTAAGGAGGACTTTTCCATCTTGAAAAATAAATAATAATTAATTTGATATCAGCATAAGAAAAAAAGTAGTAACAGAGCTTGTTATATTTTTCAGCACGTATCATATTTACAAGCCTAAATGTTTGAAATTATAGGAAGTTGAAGTTAGAGGGCTATGTTGATCTACTTTTACGGTCTAAAAAATTTTCAACTTTTCATGATTTACTTTTATAGCCTCAATTTTTTTTTTCATACCGATCCAAAAATCTATACTAATCTGTCCGAAGTCTTCAATAATTATAAAGAAAAATTATTAATCAAAAAATCGTAGTTTTGACTTTTTTCAACGATTAAATCAGTATATATGTATTTATTCATACTCTCATTTAAATATGAATTGGAATTATCAGTGGTTGAACACTAGGTACTGTTTTATTTAGTTTCGTATAAAAAACAAACAAGAATAAAGCTTCCCTTCATGCCGACACATACTTAGCTGTAGAATAAATATTGAAAAATGAAGAAATTGGGCTACTATCCAATTTTTACATAAACCTCCAATAGTTGTAAATAAAGTGCATAGTAGATGATTTTTTCAAAGTATTTCTAATTTTGTGTAATATAATATTCTATACAGTGTATAATACAATGATAGAATTTTATTTAAAAGACAGTAAAACACAGTTTTCAAGTATGCCTTTTTTAATATTTGCTGTTTGTTCTCAACTTTTTTAAATTAATAAATAGTTTTAGTAAATAGGGCCTTGAATTTTATTTATCAGCAATCTTTCATCTGAAATATAAGTAATTATGTCTCTTTACTAATCAAACCAATTAAAGTGAAAAAATTTCACCCATATACTTCAGTGTCCTTTTCATATGGCTACCTATTGCAAACTAATTTATTACTATTCTACAAAAAAACGCATAGATTGTGAATTAATCAAGTGGGTTAAAACGATAAAGTAAGTCGATTAAATCAACTAACTTGTTTCACACTCTTTATGTAAATAAAGTCGTACATACCCTTAAGATGTAACTACAATTAGAGAGTTAAATTGGTTTCTCTAGACTTCTTATCATGATTAAAGAAGAGAATAAATCACTCCATAGAAATGGCTAAAACTCCTCATTTTAACAAAAGCTTGAGAACTACCTAGTATTGTAGCGTATGTCCATTTATTAGTATCTAAGGCTTTAACATTTACAACCTAAACTGATCAAAGTTGAATTGTAGCTTGAGGTGATGGTATAGTTGTACCCAATATTTCTGGCACAGCAGGAGAGGATCGTTCAATTCAAACTTGTTCTCCGCGTCGGTTGCTGATTTCTTACTTATTCAAATTAATTTACAGGTAGATTCCTTCGCTACTTACATATGCTAGCCTCATTCATTTCAACTTTGCTCTAAAAATGAGTCTCTTCTAAATCTAGAATATTTAGAAGAACACGGAGACTAAAATAGCTAGGGTGTTCAGCGGTTGCGGGCTTATCAGTTGTGCAAATTGATTCCTGACTAGTTAGCTTATGGTATTGTAGGCACTTTCGGAGACTGCATTCCTTGCCCTGACATATTATACAAAACTTCTATCATTATTATTCTATAGGGAACTAGTTTTATAAGTAGATCCAATTATATGTTGTTAGGTAAAATGCTGTATGGTATTACGGTAACTTGTACAATTCAGCATCTCTTCTGAAACAGGCACGCACAACATTCTGGTTTCATTTTAGAAACTGTTCCGACCTAGAATTATGGCTTGAAAATAGCCGTCCAATGTTCATTTGGAGAATTTGTAAAAATGCCTAATTAAGGGAGGTCTGACAAAAGGTTTTGGTCGGTAGACACTTTCAAAATAGTTTGCCCTGCACAATCTCTCTGCATCAAGATTCTGTTTGTGTTCTGACTTACAGCATGACTCAGCACATTTCCCACCATTCTTTTCAACACTTTGGGACAATTTCTTAAAAAGCATCAACCAAATTGTAGGCAAGAAGGCCAGTTTAAGACCGTGAGCCCTTTTCTTCAATCAGAACACTGTATCATCCATATTTCCATATCCAATCACACTTAATTGGCTTCTTCTAATACCATTAGTTACAGTTACCTTAAAAAAATTAACTCCAAATTACATGACATACATCCTGCAACTGTCTTGATTTAACCTTTCGATGTATTTCCTTTTACCTATTTTTTAATGGCTTTATTACATGCAAAAAGTAATCAACCACCTGATTGTGGTTAACATATTTGCATCTTATAATATATTCTTCCAACCTGGTTATTGCAGGCAACCTCAGAGGTAAATTGTATAAAGTTTACCCTGTATGAAATATATATATTGCACGTGGCATATTACATGAATCACTTACTTTAATAACTAATTGAATTAAATCACTTTTTTATATCAAAATGAGTTTTACGCTTCAAGCTTCTTACCAAAAGTACAAAAATGGGAAGCAGGATCATATTCTTCTAGCTGTACAATTATTAATAAATTCAGGTTTAGTGATAGAATACACAGTTAGGGTCATATAAATACAGAGATTTGTTTTTTACATTCATGAGCCTTACACAATTATTATTGCTGCCTAACTGTAATGATTTTAAGTATTATTATATTATGAGTAGCTTTTTCGTATGCATGAGCATTATTTTATTATTTTCCAATACTTTAATTGTATAATTTTTTTTTATTTTCACTAAGTATTTAACATTTGATACGATGAGCTTTTTCAGTTCAAGTTATATGTACAAATATATTGTCACTATCGTCAAAATGACTGTTAATCGAATGAAGTTAGAATGGAACATTCCATGAGGACTTAAAATGGGTAGAAGGCAAATGTTTGAAATGCTAACGTAGTTGCTCGAGATAAGCTAAACAAATAAACCAACACAGATTTACGTCTTTCGATGTGATGGCCTATAAAAGGATTTTGGTGAAGATTTTCAATTTACACAAGATTCTAAGATTTGGGCAAACCAAATATATTTTTCCAATTTATATGATATGATTGACATGTGACTAAATAAAAATGCTAGTTCCTAAATGAAAACTAAAGTGAAAGATAATTTCTATAGTAAATTCTAGGAAATACACTGCTGCATAATTGGCTAGGTTGATGATTTTGTTTTCTTAGAAAGAACTGGACCTTATTCGGTAATTGTTAGATAATTATAAGAATAGGTACCTTAGAGTGGTTGTAAGATGATGGTAACTGATTAGGGAAACTTAAATACTTCTTGCTCGTCAATGGTTTTAAAAATACAGTGAAACTCCTTAGTTCCTTGAGTTTTATATGATTAAAATCATAGAAAACTATGGTCATTGAGGGATAACTTGTCACAATTCTTGACGTATATCATTTTCTATAATTTAAACATAGAAAATACTTCATAACTCAAGTGCATTTCATAATTCAGGTCCTTCATTAATCTTGTGCTTAATAACTAAGGAGTTTTGCTGTAATTCAATCTTCCTCATATATTGATAATTCCTATACATTTTGGAATGATGTCATAGATCCTGAAAACGACAACGTGAGACTAGTTTATGACATTAGTCCAAGTATGCGCTCATCACAGGTTGTGTAACTCTCTTTTTCACTCTAGCAGTAATTCTTGCTTGTTTCTACCTTTTATATTAATAAAAGAGTTTTTGCAACTAGTTTTAATGTTTCACTCAGTCTTTTGTAATTACTCTAGTGGTCGTAAAATTATCTTGCCTCTCTACATTCATCCATGTCTGCGGTTGACTACCTACCTAATACAAGATTCTAGCCTTTTTCTTCGGGTTTTGCTTGCTTTTTTAGATTTTAATATATACAGCTGACTACCTACCTTGTACTAGATTCTAGCCTTTTGCTTTAGGTTTTGCTTGCTGTTTTAGATTTTAATATATTCAGCTGACTACCTACCTAGTACAAGAATCTAGCCTTTTGCTTTAGGTTCTGCTTGCTGTTTTAGATTCTCATAATTTAGTGCTGACTACCGACCTGGTACAAGATTCTACCCTTTTTCTTATGTTCTGCTTGCTGTTTTAGATTCTCATAATTTTCAACTGACTACCTACTTAGTTCAAGATTCTAGACTTTTACTTAAGTTCTGCCTGCTGATTTAGATTCTAATATATTCAGGTCTTACGCTATGAAGAGAGTTGATGAAATAGTGTGGGGGAGGATGTTAATGACTCTTTCACCTGGTCAACTGTTTGTCAAAACCTTTAAAGGTTGGTAAATATGCTAATGTTGAGATTGGCCAGCGCTATAATGGAATAGAATTGCAGGTTTCTGTAGTCGTACATAGATTGTGACCCAATCGGGAAATTTATTACATCGTCGGTTACGGTAAATATTGATCCTATTTTATCGTATAAAATCAATTTCTCACATTATTGACGGGAATGAAAAAAGTCAGACCATAAGTAATTTAAATTTATAATAAATTACTATTAGATTTTCGTCGAACATTTACGGTATACTTGTAGGTGGATGATCTATTCGTCATTGATTATAAATCGTCGGCGAACAGCGATTTTGATTTTACGACTTAGAAGAAACTTTTGATCTTAGTTATCTTAAATATTTCTTCTTGCACGGAGGAATGGAATAAAAAAATACACATTTGAATAAATGTTACAATTGTTATAGCGTAGTAGTTTGATTAATGGGATGTTGACATATGACGTACAGTGTACCTACGAGTACCATACTGTGTGGAGACAGTGTACTTACCAGACTACCTTTACTATACTGTGTAGAGACAGTGTACCTACCAGACTACCAGTACTGTACTTTGTGGAGACATTGTTCAGGTAGTTTCAAGACGCAATAATGTGGTGCCTGAGGGTAGGATTAGATGCACTGCTGTAGTATACCTACCACTAACCTACCTACCTACCACTAACCTACCTACCTACCACTAACCTACCTACCTACCACTAACCTACCTACCTACCTACCACTAACCTACCTACCTACCTACCACTAACCTACCTACCTACCAACCACTAACCCACCTACCTACCTACCACTAACCTACCTACCTACCTACCACTAACCTACCTACCACTAACCTACCTACCTACCTACCCCTAACCTACCTACCTACCTACCACTAACCTACCTACCTACCTACCTACCACTAACCTACCTACCTACCTACCTACCACTAACCTACCTACCTACCTACCACTAACCTACCTACCTACCTACCACTAACCTACCTACCTACCTACCTACCACTAACCTACCTACCTACCACTAACCTACCTACCTACCTACCTACCACTAACCTACCTACCTACCAACCACTAACCTACCTACCTACCACTAACCTACCTACCTACCACTAACCTACCTACCTACCACTAACCTACCTACCTACCACTAACCTACCTACCTACCACTAACCTACCTACCTACCACTAACCTACCTACCTACCTACCTACCACTATCCTACCTACTTACCTACCTACCACTATCCTACCTACTTAGTACCTACCTACCACTATCCTACCTACTTAGTACCTACCTACCTACCACTATCCTACCTACTTAGTACCTACCTACCACTATCCTACCTACTTAGTACCTACCTACCACTATCCTACCTACTTAGTACCTACCTACCACTATCCTACCTACTTACCTACCTACCACTATCCTACCTACTTACCTACCTACCACTATCCTACCTACTACCTACCACTATCCTACCTACCTACCACTATCCTACCTACTTACCTACCTACCACTATCCTACCTACTTACCTACCTACCACTATCCTACCTACTTACCTACCTACCACTATCCTACCTACTTACCTACCTACCACTATCCTACCTACTTACCTACCTACCACTATCCTACCTACTTACCTACCTACCACTATCCTACCTACTTACCTACCTACCACTATCCTACCTACTTACCTACCTACCACTATCCTACCTACTTACCTACCTACCACTATCCTACCTACCACTATCCTACCTACTTACCTACCTACCACTATCCTACCTACTTACCTACCTACCACTATCCTACCTACTTACCTACCTACCACTATCCTACCTACTTACCTACCTACCACTATCCTACCTACTTACCTACCTACCACTATCCTACCTACTTACCTACCTACCACTATCCTACCTACTTACCTACCTACCACTATCCTACCTACCACTATCCTACCTACCTACTTACCTACCTACCACTATCCTACCTACCTACTTACCTACCTACCACTATCCTACCTACTTACCTACCTGCCACTATCCTACCTACTTACCTACCTGCCACTATCCTACCTACTTACCTACCTGCCACTTTCCTACCTACTTACCTACCTGCCACTATCCTACCTACTTACCTACCTGCCACTATCCTACCTACTTACCTACCTGCCACTATCCTACCTACTTACCTACCTGCCACTATCCTACCTACTTACCTACCTGCCACTATCCTACCTACTTACCTGCCACTATCCTACCTACTTACCTCCTACCTACCTACTACCTACCTACCTACTTACCTACCTACCACTACCTACCTACCTACCTACCACCTACCACTATCCTACCTACCTACTTACCTACCTACCACTATCCTACCTACCTACCTACTACCTACCTACCTACCACTATCCTACCTACCTACTTACCTACCTACCACTATCCTACCTACTTACCTACCTACCACTATCCTACCTACCTACTACCTACCTACCACTATCCTACCTACCACTATCCTACCTACCACTACCTACCCACTATCCTACCTACCACTATCCTACCTACCACTATCCTACCTACCACTATCCTACCTACCACTATCCTACCTACCACTATCCTACCTACCACTATCCTACCTACCACTATCCTACCTACCACTATCCTACCTACCACTATCCTACCTACCACTATCCTACCACTATCCTACCTACCACTATCCTACCTACCACTATCCTACCTACCACTATCCTACCTACCACTATCCTACCTACCACTATCCTACCTACCACTATCCTACCTACCACTATCCTACCTACCACTATCCTACCTACCACTATCCTACCTACCACTATCCTACCCTACCTACCACTATCCTACCTACCACTATCCTACCTACCACTATCCTACCTACCACTATCCTACCTACCACTATCCTACCTACCACTATCCTACCTACCACTATCCTACCTACCACTATCCTACCTACCACTATCCTACCTACCACTATCCTACCTACCACTATCCTACCTACCACTATCCTACCTACCACTATCCTACCTACCACTATCCTACCTACCACTATCCTACCTACCACTATCCTACCTACCACTATCCTACCTACCACTATCCTACCTACCACTATCCTACCTACCACTATCCTACCTACCACTATCCTACCTACCACTATCCTACCTACCACTATCCTACCTACCACTATCCTACCTACCACTATCCTACCTACCACTATCCTACCTACCACTATCCTACCTACCACTATCCTACCTACCACTATCCTACCTACCACTATCCTACCTACCACTATCCTACCTACCACTATCCTACCTACCACTATCCTACCTACCACTATCCTACCTACCACTATCCTACCTACCACTATCCTACCTACCACTATCCTACCTACCACTATCCTACCTACCACTATCCTACC